>RJWT010036678.1:0-13208 GCA_004365215.1 Cuniculus paca | reverse complement strand
ATGCACTAGCTAGGGTGCAAATAAGAATATCAATTTTATTTTAAAATAAAGGAATAGATAAAGCGAGATCTTAGTAAAATGTGGAAAATACACTACTGGGGAACTGCTGGGGCTGATTCTGGTGAGCTGTCTCTAGGTGCTTGCAGTGTGTTGATTTTGTTCATGTATGTAATCTCTGAACTTGAACACAAGTTCAGAGATTACATAGTGCCCACTGAGTTTGATGAGCCACTAATGGCAATTACCCTTCTGGCAATGTGTTATGGTTTGAGTCTGGATGTCCCCCCAAAGTCTCATGCAGTCATAGAGGCAGGACTCTAGAGTCTGTGAATGACTCATGGGCCAATGCTAGGATTATGAGTGTGAGTGCTACACCTAAGTGAATGGCCTACATACAATATAAGGGACAGAAAGAGTCTTCTCTCCAAGCTCCTCCCCTTTTGCTCTTGTTGCTCATGCTGTTTTCCACAGCCATGAACTTTTGTTCTCTGCCATGTGCCATTTTGCCTTGAAGTCAGCTGATTATGGACTGAAAACCTCCACAAACTGTGAGTCAAATAAACCTTTCCTTCCTTCACTTTGGGCATAGGGTATTTTGTCCCAGCAATGAGAGAAAAGTAACCAACACACAATGCTATTGCTGAACTTGCTAAGAAGAGCATAGCACTGCATTGGATGCTCTCCTCTGGCACAAAAGACCCCTAGTAAGAAAACAGGGAGAGAGTGGGCTGTGCTTGTGTGAAGGGACAATGATCACAACTGATCACCTTTTAGAAGGAGTAAGATCAACCACAGCAACTTAGCCTCTTCACGTCATTGGGCAGTAGATTTCCTGTGAGTAACACTGTCCGTGAATCTCTCTGCCCCCAGAAGTTTACAAAGTATCTTAAAAGAAAATTCCCCCCACCCCAAACGAATGTGTGCTCCTGGAACAAGAGATTTTAGGATACTAGTGGTACTCATTGTAAATAATTATGGTAATAATTACAGCAGAATATAGAATGGAGACAATGTGCATGGCAATGTCAAGGGAGGTCATGTCAGAGAAAGTGAGGGGCTGGTGAGGGTGGCTAAGAATTATCCAGCATGCAGTGAATACTTTTGTGATCTGTATCTTGTTTATTCATACAAAAAGATGATACAATAACTGACAAACACAGTGGTAAGTGATTTGAAACAAAAGGAGCCTAGTTCTGGGACCTGTGTGCTCAACTGCTCTATCCTGTTGCTGCTCTACATGTTGTGTTGTGGTTGTGTAGATTCTGTTGTAGCTGCTCAGATTGTACTGTGGTTGTGCTTCCCGTGTCCATCATCTTCACCAGTTTTCAGGCTCCATGAGAGCAGCTCTGACCCCGTCTAGTTTACCTGAATCCACAGACCCTAGCACAGTGCTTATACACATACGTGTCCAGAAAATTTTTATTGTTTGTCAGCATCAATCAGCAAAAGTAAAACAGTTTTGGCTTTGGAATCTTTAAGGATGAAGGAGAGAGGAAGTCAGTGCTGTTGCATATCTGTTTTTTAAAAACCTCAAATCCCTTCATGCTTTACTATTGTGTGTTGGTAGTAAGAGTGAAGGTCAGCTGGAGAAAGCAAGATGAAGGGCACTGCCAATGCCAAGCAGAAGGTGGTGGATTCAGATGAGAAAAAATTTCTTAAAACTTTTGCCTTATGTTCACTATTTTTTCCAAGGGTTCAAGGATGTAGCTATGTTGGTAGAAGCTGAACTGAGGAGAAGCTCCCTAAATTCTGAGTAGCTATTCCATTTTAATTATAATTTTGTTTATCAGAATACAGTCAACCAAGAAAGGAAGGGCAAATTCCTTTTAGATTTGATTTTTCCATATTTTTTCTCCAAAAGAAAAAGTTGTATGGATTGGATTAGGACAATAGGCTTAGTTACCTACACGTTTGGTGTGTAGGACAATACTGTGAGAGGTCTAGAAGAAATAATTATGACCCAAATATTCCAAAATCTCACCCATCTATGGGAACGAATGACATCATGCATTTCAGTACTCAGGCTTTTCAGTTTCGAGATTATGTAGGAATTTCAGCACCTTTCAAAGTCCCACTGTTTTACGAATTCTTTTAGAAATATTGAAGTGCCTTACATAAGTTCATAGATTAGTAGTGCCTTCTCTCACGCATTTCATTTGCATTTGTGGTACTCATTCAGGCCCCATTCCCCAGCTTTTGTTGCTCTTATTTTTCAGACTGCTACGAAATTTGGTGTGGTTTTGAGTTGTTTTGACCCTGAAATGTTAAACTATTAAGGAAAATATCACTTTTTGTTCGTATCCATGGTCCTTTTTCTCCTAGGAGTGTGTAATACCACTGAGATCACCAGGTTTGTATGAGATTTCAGTGTCTGTCACTTCACTGTATCTTTACCGTCACTAACTCTCAAACCCTATTGTGAAGCTGCCATTCGAGATTCCTCCTTGACTGGTATGAATTCTTTCTTGGGGGCTTTGCCGTGGTTCTGTGCCAGCTGAGAGCCTTGCTTCTGCCCCCTCCCGATCTAGTCTGAAAGCACATGTCTATGTATATAAATCTGAATTCTTCTCATCGTGTTGGGAGTGAACCTCCAGGTAAGTTGGTGAATATGAATAATGTGCAGGATGTCCCCTAACTCCAATGGCAGACATGGATTACTCTGAGATTATCGTGAAAGATACTGTAATTGATTCAGTTGCTAAGTCCCAGGACCTGTGTGTCCATCACAAGGGCTTTTCTGGATATTATAAACCCTCACTTACTGGAATCTTCTCTCTTTTGAAATGGGGAGAAGTATTTGGGGGCTGTATTAGTGAGGGTTTTCCAGTAAAACAGAATCCACAGAAGCCTTGTTTCTCTCTCTCTCCCACTCTCCCTCCCTCTCTCCATCCCCCCTTTCTCTGCTTGTGTGTGTGATACAGAATTGTCAAACAAAAAACCAATGTCCCAGCTCTAAGGCGAGAAGGCAGGCAGAGCTTCTTGTAATTAAAAAAGTGTTAGACTTTCTGTTCTCGTTGATCCTTCAGTTGATTGGATGAGGCTCACCACACGAGGGAGGGTGGCCTACTAATTCAAAGGTTAATCTCATCTAAAAGCACCTTCATGGGCACTCCGAGAATAATGTTGAAACAAGTATCTGGATACCCTGTGGCCCTATCAAGCTGACATCTAAAACAAACCATCGGAGGGACCATATGTTCTGATTCTCATCTTCTAAAAGATGTGTTTACCTACCAAATATCTCTAAGGCTGGAGAAAAAGAAAACAAGTCCCAGAAAAGTATAAAAATGGAGTCGCGGGCTTTAGATGAATAAAAAACTGTAGCATGGTGCTCTGGCATAGAATCTCTAATATAATAAAGCAAACTTTAAAGAAAAACCACAAAAGCACACAAAAACTTAACCATGACAACATGGTTCTTCCCTTGGGAAGAAACAGAAACTCTTGGAGGAAATCCACACACTCCTTACCACCTAGAAATCATTTGGAAGTGTTAACCAAATACTGAAAGTTTTTCTTTAATTTTTCATTCCTTAAATTTAGGAACTCATAGTAATGTTTTCCTTTGTCAAACTAACTGGTTGGAAATCAGAAACCATAGAAATCTATAAGTGACCATCTGAAAGCAGTTACATTATTTGGATTAAAATTAGGCTACAGATGATAGAAAAATGGAAGTCACAGCTAAATAAGATGTGTGTATATTTCTCATATAAATGTAGGTGACTGGGCTGGTGCATTCTGAGAGACCCAAGATTTCTTTCCTTGGTGTTCTACTATTCCACTATTGCACCCTTGACCTCATGGAGACCAAGATGACACATTTCAAGCAGGGGCGTGGAGGAAAGAATAAGCCTGGTGGCTCTTAAGGAAGGTTCCTGAAAGCCTTAATACTCTGTTTGTCCCAGCAGTTAGAAATTGATGACTCCTCTCAGCTACAAATACAGTGTAGAAACATAGTGTGCAAAATGTACACTGCTCTTTATTCTGATCAACAAGGAGCACAATTCATAATTTATCAAAGATTCTATTCCTCTGTGTGTGTGTGTGTGTGTGTGTGTGTGTGTGTGTGTGTGTAAGAATGGATATTGGAAGGCAGCAACTGGTAATGATTTTAAGGATGAAAATGACTTTTGAATTCCCTTGGGAAATGGAACATTGTTTTCTACAGCTGGATAAATTTATCTCTGCTGTAGGGTATTTGGCAAATTATAGAAGAGCAGAGAACTCTGGGATTATGGGTAAGATAGCCAATCAGTTCATTTTGTCAACTGCATTTTGTTCACCTTTCTTTTTCTGCTGTGCCTTCAGATGCGCATCAAACATATACCCCTGAACCTCCAAACTGCACACAGTTTGGAAAAGAGGACAAACTGAGTTCTGACATGAAAGGAAGGAAACAGAAGAGGAAATATATAAAATGAGAAAAATAAGAAAAAAACCATTTAGTGATGAGCAAATGAAAGAAATGGCATGTTACAGTTATCTAGACAGTTTAATTTTTTAAAAAAAAATTTACAGTGCAAAAGACAACTTCTAGGATACAAAAACCCAAGGAAAAGGATGAAATCTCCACAACTGCTTCATGTGTCAAGCAATTTGATAAGGATATAATTAAATAAAAAAGAAGTCAGAAAATGTCAAAACAGCAGAATCAGAATAAAATGGAGATTTCATGTCAAAGGAAACAGAGACTCAAGACCCATGTTTGTAGCAGCACAATTCATAATAATTTAAATCTTGGAAGGAGCCTATATGTCCATCAACAGAGGAATGAATAAAGAAAATGTATTAAACAATGGAATACTACTCTGCCATAAAGACAGATAATGTTGAGTCATTTGTAGGAAAATGGATGGACCTTGAGACCATGGTGTTAAGTGAAATAAACTGGACACACCAGCTTAAATATCACCAGCTTAAATATCATTTCTTTTATATGGAAAACCCAAAATCTAAATATAGATAATAAAAAGTGGGTAGATAGATCTTTCTTAAATGACAGGGGATCAAGAAATGGAAGGGCAGAGAGAGGGGAGGGGTAAAAAATGAAGAGAGGAGTGAAGGTGTGTTTCCTTCAGGCGCCAGCACACCACAGGAATGTGAACGTTATGTGCTGCAAGCATTATTAATAAAGAAAATGATCTGGAAAAAAAGTGATGGCTTCTGAAATCAAACTTTCCAAAGGGCCTGATGGATAAGCTTCATCCATATGAGGACTCCATTACTAAATCTAAAAAATTATAAAGTATCTGTCATTAATTATATATTTGTATATTTACAATAAATGGGTGAAAATAATTCAGGTTTAGACCTTAAAAATTTCAATATGTATATAATTAATCATATGCTCGCACTGTAATAAATGAATGCAAATGGTTCAGGGTTCTAGCTCTGACTATTTACGTTTCACACAGGACAGAATTCGGGGCACGTTTTGCTCCTATGTATCATTTGATTGAGGAGATTGTTGTGGTTGCTGAAATCAACACTGTTTTTTTTTTTTTCCAGAGGAGTACATTCTTCATTTTTTTTTCTTTTTCTTTTCATTTTAAACCATCCAAGAATGAAAAACAAGAGTGGAGTGTGAAAATAGCATGCAGCATTTGACATTTTGAAATTTGTTTTCTCCTCATTTCGTACAAACAGACCAGCCTGCCACAGTGCTGGTCTGAGATTTGGACTACAAACAAAAGCTCAGCATAGTGTGGTCCATGCCCTGTACAGACTAGACAACCAGCAATTTACTTAATCTTCTCAGTAGCATTTGTTTCACCCATCGCCTTCCCTGTTTTTTCTCTTGAGATTACTGTGAAAGTCAAGGAAGGTGCATATGTAGAGTTGCACGAAATAGCTTACACTTTTCCAGTTTCAGGAACTATATTTACCAAAACTGAAACTTGGCTTGGAAAGGTATTTATATTATGGCTATGTCTATTTGTCTACATTTATTTAATTTATGCAGTATATGTTAATTACTTTTAATGTGAAAATATTTTGACATTAATTTTTCTCATTTCTTTGACTTCTTGAATAATTTCATCATGAAGATTATTCTAAATCACATCTGCTATCCAAGCTTCTGGGTTCTTATTTAGTGTATACATCCTTCAATACCGATGCTTACATTACGTGTTTCTGGATTCCTAAAACATTTTTTAATGAATGGAAATATTATTATAGAGGTGACTTTAGTCTCTCTGATTTTTGATAGCAAATTCTGCGTGATCAGCATATCCACATATTTGAAAAAGTAAAAACACCTCTTTACACTAATCAAATTTAGAGTTAATCATATTACACGAATAAAGCCAGACACCCAGTTTTGAGCTGCCATAGGTCACTTAACAAAATTGGATCTGCCTCACTCTCTTAGAAGCTGTAGAATGTGATTTATCTGTAGCCAAAGGATGATCAGAAAGGTGCAGTTTTTCTCTATACAGAGGGAAGCATCATGTATATTCAGAGATAACACTTGGCACCTGCTCATCACTTTTAAACCCTACCTAAGATTTTGCATGGCAAAAAAGAAATGTGTTTGTGAAGTTGGGAAATGGATTTTAGAAGATTTCATCTGTTTAATCTAATACATTTGTTACTCCCCAAAACCAAGCATCACAGCCCCGGACAGCACCCACTGTGCAAGATGTGGGCCTTTGCTTGCCGTTGCCTGGTGTATACATCCTGTGCCTTATCAGCAGTCGTTTCTGATACATCTCCACTCTGCAGGGCCATTTAAGTGATTGACTGAGAAGATGAAACTGTAGTTTAGAAAGATTTGTTGACTAATCACTTTTTCACACAGTTGATAAACGTTTATGTCTTTTTGAGCTGGTATTCCTGAAACATCTTATTAACCATTACTATAAGGAAATGCTCAGAGGTACAGTGGGAATATTATTCCCCTTGTTGCTACTAGCTTGATATCTGGACTATTGGATATTTAGAAGAAAAAAAAATGGAACTGCAGTGCAGATTTTTCTCAGGGTATATGGTAGCAGCCTTTGCTATAGCTGCGAGATTTTAAAAAGTATTTTTCAAGACATCTATCTTGCACAGACAAGACCATTTGAAATTGGACTCATTAAATCATTTGTTGTCACAGCCAACAGCCATGTGGAGGCTAGTTAACAGATGAAAAATGAGCCTTTCTAACTTGTTTACTTTATATGGATGCTTCCTTTATTTCAGGGTGTTTTCTTTCTTTCTGGTAGCACATCGACATAGGGGTTCCTGTTATAGTACTTCCTGACAAAAATTGAAAATGTGATGGTTGAAAACATCACAGAGGCAATGCCCAAGTTTACATAAAACACCAGTGAAACTCCTTTTGATGGTGAGTCTTAGATCTGCTTTCCATTTTGAGGGAGGGAACCCATTAAATCCACATTTACTTTGCTGAAAAGGTAGTGTGGAAACACCTGAGGAATTTAGAATTCTTGGCGTAGGGAAAATTCTTCTGAACAGTGATCTTGAATTTATGTATTAGCTTTCTTGTCACTGAGACACCATACCCAACCACCACCACCCGAAGGACTAAAGGTTCAATTCCCTCAAGGTTTCAGTCCATGGTTGGCTGGCTCCAAGGCAGAGAAGCCATGGCGGAAAGGCATGGCGGAACAACACTACTTAGTACAGGGCAGTCAGGAAGCAGAGTATGGGGAGAGAGCCAAAGTGGAAGGGGTGAGGGGCTCAGACACGGACGCCACCTAGAAGTGTGCTTTGCTTAATCCCCAGGGACAATCCCCAAGCCAATTAAGTCGAAACTCCACCGTCACCACCACAATTTATCTCTGAAGTTTTTCTTCTAGATTTCAAGTTTGTTCTCAATCATATAGACTAACGGGTCCTCATTCCTTTATTTGTTCCTTTGCTCGTTCACCAATCTTAAGGGAAGCTTCCATTTACAAGCTTGTGATGTTTTTCTTTGTTACTTGTCACAAATTAATTTTTGTTTAATTTGAGCTTATGCATATTCTCTTTTCACTGTAAGTCATCTGATAGCCGTGGTTGAACATGTTGCTAAGTCTTAAGTGAGGAGGAACAGTATTTTTCTGGCTAGCTCTTTGCAGTGCTTAGTATCTAAAGAGCCTACAACAAGGAATCATTTATGATGAAAAAGAACTACATAGATCAAGAGTTGGGTCTTGGTTCCATCATTTTTATTTCATATGGAAAATGGAGAAAATAAAAATTTTTTGGTCTTAAACTGAAGATGAAATGAATCACAAGTAAAGTCAATTGCACACAGTAAACTTTCAATAAATGGCCTGTCTATTCAGAAGACAAAAAATTCATTCTTTTGCGCATTTAAGAGGTGTTTAATTTTATTCCCAATATACCACTACTTCCCATGAGCTTCTCAACTTTCTTCTAATTGATGAATGATTGGAGTTGCTGAATTGTATGTAAATATTTGTATCTTAAATAGAGTTCAGTGCCATTTTCAAGTTTTAATTAACTTAGATGTTTTGAGATAATTATTATTACTTGAGAATTGGGTCTTTCCTGATGCAGCAAAATTTAAGCAAAAATTATCCAGTTCTAAAAATATGACATAAATATTCTTTACAAGATCATTAATGACAATGTTAAAGAAGCACAATTCTCACACCAACCCTGATGTTGATACTATGAACACTGCTGCTATTAGATATTTTCTCATTTGTCTTGCCTGTACTCTGTAGTCTGATCATCACTTTGCTCTGTTGGATGATATGATGGAAAACAGATTTGAAGTAATTCCTAAGTTTGTACTTTCCTCAAGTTTCCCATTAACCCATGCATTCTCCACACTATTTGTTGAGTACTTCTCCCTATTCCCACCAAACTGTGTTATCCTAACTGCCATCACTGTCTCCTGGTGTCCAAGTTGTTAGTTGTATCCATTGAGCTGTTGAATTCATCCTGAATGATCATCATGTGCCTGGTGCTCCTGGGACAGGGCCAAGGTGGAGGAAGGGGATCATGGTAAACACCAGTATGGATGATTGAGGTAGGAGGCCAGTTACATAAGGCTGGTAGAGCATGTTAACATTATTTTTCTAAGATCAGTGAAATACACCAGATGGCCTCAAGCAGCAGAATAAGTTGATATGCTTTGAGAACATCATTTTAATTGTTGTGTGAAGAGACCAGGGGTTGTCATGTGGCCAAGAGGTGAGACAAAAGGCCTAGCCAGAGATTACTTGAGCTGAGAAAGTGAGAAATCGTGACTTGGATCAGCATTAGATCTGAGAAAGATTTGGGGTGTGGGGTGGGGGGTAGTACCAATAGGACTTGCTCACAAGGAAGCATTGGACCACGTGCCATGCTAGAGTCAGTCCTGGAGAGACTGAAACCTCCAGGGCAGTTTCCATGCAGTTCTTGATCATCCTTCATAATACTCTATTCTCACTCTAAGAGCCTGGAAGCTGTCTGAAAATAGTAACCCCTCTTATTTATCTTTCAATCACCAATTATGTGGTTATAACTCAGTAAGTTTTTGTGGAAAGGAAAGAAAATACAGAGGTAAACCTGAAATTATTTAGTTTGACAGAATAATGGCTACTGTGTTACAAATCCTTTCACAGGGCATGCAGCACAATAGAAGAATGAAGGACATAACTTCTTGGCAGCGTCCTTTATAGAATGGTGTGATTTACCAGATTTACATGAGAAAAACTTACCATTCAGAAAGAAACTGGGATTTTATAGGTCTAAAGCAGGTATAAAAACACTTTTGGAAAGATGATAGATAACTTCCTACCTGAATATTTAAAAGTTCAAAATTAAATAAGATGCAGGTCCACTAATCGTAATTGTTTTAAAGCAAATATAACTCACTGCCTTATGTCTTAAATTGTTATATGTAACATTGAAGAGTCAATTCTCTATCAGTCAGAACACTTTGGGTTATAGCGGATTGACACCCAAATACAAGTGACCCAGGGGTCTGGGAAGAGAGAATCATTCCTGGCTCATATAACAGAAAGTCTGGGACAAGACCTAGCCGTAAAGCCAGGATATGGCCAAAGTAGGTCTCAAATTATGTTATTTTAGAACTTTGTACTTTACTCTTCCTATTACTTTACCATCACCTAGTTAAAAGAGCATCAGCTAGGTGTTGAGAAGCATCAAGAGGATGAGGCAAGAGGATCTCAAATTCTAAGCCAGTTTGGGCCAATTAGTGAGATCTTATCTCAAAAAAAAGAAAAGAATAACTACAAAGGGCTGGTGCGTAGCTCAGTGATATGGTGCCCCTGAGTTCAATTTCCAGTAGTTCTCCCCACCTCAAAAAATATGGCAGTGGCAACTCGATGCTTCACATCCTCCGATTTTCACTGAGAAAGAAAGAGCTTCTCGGAAACATGGAAGAAGTGAAGTGGTTCCTTGAGAAAATCTGAGCTAATATTGAGAAGAAGTATCAGAAAATGGCAGGCTATAATATAATAAATGTTGGCTACATAAAAGAGTAGTTTTCTATTATTTTTAAAAAATGTGTGTGTTTGATTTCAGTGCATTCTCTTTCCCATATATCTTCTGTATTTGGAAGTTTTTAGTTTCAAGATTGTAAGAACCTTCAGTTCTTCTTGGGTCTCCAGTGCTTAGCAATGTGTCTGATATAAAGTACCCACTACTTGTTGAAAAAACAAGTAAATCTGAGTCACCCCTTCACCTTCTAGAAATTTCCGCTAGACTTCTCTATCTACTTTTTGGATAAAACAAAATCACAATTTCCATGAGCGTGTATAAATAATTTGGAAAATCTCTCATAGCCTCCCAAGATAACATGAAGAAGCAATTGTTGCATTCAGTTTCAGCCTATTGAAAAGGTTTTACGCATGGAAATTTTTGGCTTGCATTTTAAAATTTGGGTTCATTTTGATCTCTGTCACCTTTGGGGTAGAAAATAAACACCATATTTCCCAGGGCATTTTTGAGAGCTGAACTCGATAATTCTGGTAGTGCTATTTTGCTCTATCAAGACGTTCCACAGCAAGCACATGTGTGTCTGACTAAATGTCACTGTGCTTAAGGCTCCTGAAATTTGGATTTGGAAGCTGGCAGAGGGAGGAGGAAGACAGAACTTTTTAGTTTCTGATTACCCTGTCTCATGATGTTTCTTTGTTCATTTGATTTTAATGATTCCAACCGGAGTTGAAACAAAAGCTGGAAGATTGGCCTACCACGGGTTAATTACTTGGTGGAAGGGCTATTTCTTGAGTCTGATGGTGGGGAATGGGTCAGAAAAGACTAATTAGACAAGCTTCAAGTTCTAGGGAAATGCTAGTGGAACAGGTGAAAAAAACTGGTGATAATTGAGGGGCTAATTATCCTCCACCTAGCAATTGGCCACCAGGTGTTCTGCAGCACATAAAAGAAGGGACTGGCAGAGCAACAGAGGCTGTTTTTGTTCTGAGAAACAAGGAAATTGGGGAGAGAAAGAAAAAGAGAGACTTTAAAATCCACAAGATGGTGTTTCTTATATTTCTGACTTATTGTTTCCTGCTGCATGGAGAGGAAAACTGGACCAAAGTTAAATGCTGGTGTTCTGTTTTATTTGTTTTTAAAGAACTTGTGTTCCAGCTAGCCTGGGTATACCAGAAGGATTTCAGTGTTGTGCCTACATGTACATACATCCTTGTAATTGAGTGTATGGTGACCATCCACATGGCACATGTATTAGGAGGGATGTTTATTGGCATATAGAAGACCGTGATTAATAATAGAATGGTGACAAATCAATCTGCATTGTTAGATGTCATAGCTTCATAATTACTTCTTTTCTTTTTTTGCAGGCTGTATTGGAATATCGTAAACATTTCAAGCTATCTCTAGCGGTGTGAGACACATTACCAACATGTCCCATGAAAAATCTTTCAAGTATCTTCTATCGTCCTAATTTCTCATCTCGTTTAAAAAAAAGAACGCCATTCAGAACTCAATAACTTTAAACAGAATTATCTTTAATGGAATACTTCACAGGTAACAGAAATCAATTACAAGGGTGAATATCTGGGGTTAATGATCACCATTAAAATAATATTCATAAATATGTTTTTAAGCCAGCAAGGATGAAACAAAGGTAGAAAATATTTTTAGTGGCACAAGGAGAAAAGTTGGTTTTCAGAAGGGCAAATCTCAGACATCTGCAACTCATACCTCCTTCCATCACCTCTGATTCTGCCGTCCCTGCAATGATCAGGCCCACACTTTGGTGCGGGATGAACACAGCAGTGCTTCCTGCAGCAGGGCACTGTGCCCTGTGGCTGGGGCAGTTTTCTTTTTGGATTTTCACTCCTTAAAAGGGATGGAACTTCGCTTACCGATACTGCTCAGGGCAAGAGCAGCTTGTCCAGAGATTCAGCGGATGATTTCAGACCTAAAAATCTGTCACTCTGTCCTGTTTTCCTGTCTTGGCCATGTCCTTTGACAGAGGGCATTTTAAGGGTGATTTTAGAACTGGATTTGGATCCTAGCTCTGCCACTCATTAGCACTGTGAGTCTGAGCAGAGACTGCACTTTAGTTGACAGTCGGTTTTCCCCGGACATAAAATAGAGGTAATGTTTACTACTTTGCAGGGAACTTACAGGGATTAAGTAAGACGCGAAATGCTTTTTGCATTAAGTCTGGACTAGAAAAATGAAGCTACTGCATAGTGTGTAAATATCACAAGTGTGTTAGATGGAGAAATTAATACAGCGAATGTGCTACAATGAAAGGCCAAGAAGCTAACCGGAGAATGATTAAGTGACTAGTGGTTGGCAGTAGCAGGGCTCAGGTTGCACTCCAGCGCTGGAAGATCAGGAGAGAAGCCCATATTACTAGAACTCAGAGACTATGGCCTTGGCAAGAATCTCTGCTCATGTGTCTAGGGGGAGTCAAGGAGTGTGACAGTGTGAGCGATGCTCCCAGACGCAGAGGACTATAGTATCTCGTCTCCCTTGTCCCACCCTGCAGTCTCCCGTGTCTCTTGTCAGCTGAACTCAGCCAGAAGTCTGAGAGGCACAACGGCCTCCTGAACACAGCCTGTCCGAGTCACAGAGAGGACAACGGAACCACAAAGAATGCATCAGACGGTAACTGTCTGAAGACTTTCACCGCAGCACGGTGCCTGGTGCATAGCGTGTCACTGGATCTATGTCCTTCCCTTGTCTTGTGATGGGGAGTCTTGCGTTGCTCTTTCCTCTCTCCTACTTCCTTCCTCTGACCTTTTAAAGCTGGC
>RJWT010036677.1:0-13230 GCA_004365215.1 Cuniculus paca | reverse complement strand
CTCATCCTTGCACAGCAGCTTTCCAATAGGATCACAGCTGAAACTCAGTAGGAAATGAATATGAAATAATCCTGTTTGTCTTCGGCCACTGAGTGAAATCTTGCTTCTCTCTCTCTCTCTTTTTCCCTCCTCTGTCTGTCTGTCTGTCTCTCTCCTCATGCTGAGCGTGGAACTCAGGACTTTGCCCATGCTCAGCTAGTGCTTTACTGCTGAGGCACATCCCCAGCTTCAGAATCTCTCCTTTTATATCTTAACAGTATCTTGAATGGATTAAAATTTGAGTCCCTTTGGATTATTTTAAAAGAATCCATTTTAAGACTGTAATGTTCCATCTGGTGAAAGCCTTAGCTCCTCTTCCCCGTGGATTTGGAATGGGAATGGGCACGACGTGTTCTGTTATTCCTGCCACCTGTGGAGAGGGAGGCTGCGACCAGATCTCTGTGGGATAATTCTTTTCTTCTTTGTCTCTTCTTACACTACAGCTTCTTCGGTGCAACAGGGCAGGGAGCACAGAGGGAGGACAGTCACATTTGCCCCTGGTTACAGCTGTCAGTTACCTTGTGTCTGCAACTGGTGCTGACTGTTGCGGCCCTGCAGAGCAGGTGGTGTTGGTGGAGGCTCCTGTGGGGAATTTATGTCCGAGTCCTGGGTTTCTTACCTTAGAGATTTGCTGATGTAGCTGGAGCAGCTCAGTCAGAGCCAGCCTTCCCAGGTAGTGCATCTGTTCCAGACCAAATGCTGCTCTCCTCGTTGGTGACTTGTTTCAGGAGTTAGGTTTGTTCTTAAGGCCTCTTCATATTCTGTGTCAAGCCCCAACATCCAACTCTGGGCCTGAGAGAAATCCACTCAAAGTCATTTTGTACAAGTCACAATAGACAAGGTGATAGTACACTTACAACTCCATGCCTGTCACTTAACATGAAGTGCTTACTTCTCACTCACTTTGTGTCTAACACATCATAGTCAGGGACCCAGGATGACAGAAGAGATGCTTTGTCATATACTTTCATAAAGACAGACAGAGGAAAATGGTATATGGGGGATAACATTCCTATAGCTTTTACCTGGAGGTGACGGAGTCTCTCTAATCAATAACTGGTCAAAGTGTGCACCCTTGCCAAACCTACCCTCTCAGAGAGCATGGGTTGTAACTCTCCACATGCCAGGAGGAGAATGATGACACTTGCAGGCAACCCCTATTTTAAAGTCTGCCTTTTTGATGCCCAAAGAGTTTGTTTCCACTTCCTAAAAGTCCCATCCAGTCCTTGCTCTAGTTGCAAACTCAAGATCTAGGAGCAATGGAGCATAATCACTTCTTCAGAACTGGGTGTGTCTCCTCTCCTGAAATCCGTGGGTATAAAACACAAGTGACCTCTCTCACCCACCGTGATGGCTGGAGCTGGACTGGGCACCTGTATAAACATATACATCTGAAAAAGTGAAGGTGCGTGAAGGCCTATCTGATGATGAGGCTTGTTCTTGATCTGAGGCTTGCCCATGGGCATGCTCTGAATCTCCAACACTTCATGGCTTTTGGATCTGCTACTCTAGAAGATTCTTCCCTTTCTATTACACTTTGATCTAATCTAAAGCAGATACTCAAAAATGTGTCTGTTGTTAAGTGTTGAGCAATTTCATCAATCTGTTTCATAACTGTGGAAGATTGAAGGGCTAAGACCACTTAAATCAGTGACCTTCATCAGCTCAAGTATGTAGTTTCTTTGGTACAGCTCTCTTAAAAACACGGCAAGCATCACATCTATTAGATTACATTCGGTCCTATATGCCAGCAACCACACCCACTTCATTTTTAGACACACTAATTAGATTTCCTGAATTTCTCCTCTGTATCCATCTTGTGTTAATTAAGAACTGACCAGACTGCTTTTTCTCCTGAGCCAGTTTTCTAGTTGAAGAAACAATTAGGCTTTCAATCTTTAGTTGTGCCCTACTCTTCTTGCCTCTTTAATTTATCTGAGTCTTCTAAAAATGGGTTGGAAAACCAGATTCTTGGTTTTATTCTTGCAGAATTTGAATTGGATTTTATTATTGCAAGGCATTCTTAAGCGTTTCTTTACAAGTTGAGAAAAGACAATTAGCCAACCCTTGCAACTGTGTGTGTGTGTGCGCGCGCACATCCATGTGTATTTTACCTATTTCATTTCTGCTCAAAGCCCAACGATTCTTTTCTGAACTCGTTTCTTTCTTATTCACCTTGTACATGAAGGCAACAACAGTCATCACACAATGATAACATCATTTTCTGGTCTTTTATGAAAGCTTTGATTCTTTAGATGTATTATCTTTCCTCCAAGTTACCACAGGCAACTGTTTTACCAAAAGTATCATTGGTACACTCTACAGGATTTATCATAATTCTTCTAGTTTCCAGTAATATTTTTCTAGCTTCCTGCCATCAGATTTGTGGATTTGTTACATATTATGGCTACATCTCCCACTGGATGCCGAATGTTACATCAGTTGGAGTGTGCTATATGCCATAGTTGTACATGTCTCTAACATTTAAGTGACTTAACCCAACAAAGTATATTTCTTTCTCTGGATACATGTGTAATAGAGTGGGATAGAAAAACTTTGTTTATCATCCTGCTCAGTGATTGAGATTGGTACAGGGTATAAATCAGGGTGCCTTTCTTTGGTTATACCCCATGACTTGACCATGGCTAACTTCAAATCTAGTGGGGAAATTTAGACTACCAGATGCCTTGAAGGAAAACTGGAATGCTTGTGAACAGTTCTAATGAGGACCACAGTCACTGTAGCAAAATAATAATGAGCTCTGGTGTTTAATATTTTAATCTGTCCTTTTGTGGTGGAGATGTGAGATACTTGAGTACTCCTTGCAATTTTGATATTTTCCTCTATGCTTGCTTCTTCCATTTTTTCCTCAGTCTACTTAATAACAATTACATTAGTTTGGTGGTTCAAAAATTATGATACTTTTTATGTTCTGTTTTCTTTCATACCCAGCATACAAGCAGATAACCAGCCTTATTAATTTGAACTTCAAAAATTCATATTGCTACTACTTCTTACTATCTTCATCTCCACAACCCACATCTAAGCTGTATTGTGATTCACCTTTTCACTGATCATCTTACTCATAGTGTAACCCTGTGTAATCATCTAACACATTTGTCATTTTAATCTCTCCTTCCTTCCTTCCTTCCTTCCTTCCTTCCTTCCTTCCTTCCTTCCTTCCTTCCTTCCTTCCTTCTCTTCCTTCCTTCCTTCCTTCTTCTTTCCTCCTTTCCTTTCTTTTTCTTTCTGGGATATTGGGGATTGAACCAAGGGCCTTTTCATGGAGTCATATCCCCACTTTCAACCCCTTTGTAATTTTTATTTTGAGACAGAATCTCTCTGAATTGCTAAATTGCCCAGCCTGGGCACAAATTTGTGATTATCCTGCCTCAGTATGGAAAAGTGCTGGGGTTACAGGCATGTGCCACCGCATCTGACTTTTTAATATATAATTATATTATATATTCTTTTATTTAAAGCCCTCTAAAGGCTTCCCATTTCACTCCATGGTTCAGCATCTTCCGTCCCTCTCAAATCCATTCTTCTTTTGCCCCTTTGCTCACTCATGCAGTGGTGGGGACTCACTAAAGGAAGATGCTTCTCTAAGAGGATGCAAGCCCATTGTACTCAGTTCTTGCTCCTGTAGCAGTTCTAGTTCCCCTAACATTTTCTATAGCAGTCCCTAAATTTTGGCAGTGTTCTAGACACTTATTTACTTTATTATCTGACAGCTGAGCTAAAGAACAACTTGCTGGAAATAGAGGCTATGTACCTAACGTTGTTCTGCCTCCTGGAGCTCTTGAGGAAGGAAGGATATTTAGTGCAACTGGAAAGGATGCACCCCTGCTGGTCACAATCTTTTTGAACTCTGTAACATCCTTTTCCTACACCTTCTTCCCCTTCGCCTGGTTCTAGACATGCCAGGTTCCCACAGTGACCCCTTGTATCTCCCCCTCTGGCCAAGAGTTTCCCAGCACTAGAGTTGGAAGGATTTTCTATTAGGGAAGGTCTGGTTTTCAGGAGGGACAGCAGGAGGAAATGGAACAGGCTGTGGGAGAAGTGATGCGTCTCTGAAATTCTACCGAGGCCCAGAATATAAACTACTGGTAGGAAGCTATAAATACTTTGTTTCAGTGAAAGGATTGTAATTCTATGTCTGCAGCTCACAAGAAGCATCACAGAAAAAGATTTCTCTCTTCTAACCTTGTGGAGTTGCTCAAGGAGCAAATTGGTAGAAGGGGACAGAAATGATGGGAGGGAACTAACTTAAAAGTTCCTGATCTACCAGGAACCTTCAAGAGGGATCTGTGCACTCACACCAAGACACCTTGGGGATCTAGCTCCATTTCTTTGGATTGGATAGGAGGCGAGTTTCAAGGGCTTTCAGGAAGACTGACTCACACACAGTTTCAGTCATCTTGGGCCCCACTTCACCACAGATATGTATTTTTTGGTCTCTGATAATGATGATCTGTGAGTAGTCTGAACCTCTGCTGCAACACGGATGTGAGTTATACACTATGATGCAAAGAGAATGAAAAAACTGACCCCTTACATTCTTTGTGACATTTAGAATTCCTTTGAGAGGAATTTTCCAATTTGAAGGTCTTTTTCTTCCTTCTCTCATAAGTACTTTATAAGTCTTGCAAAATGATTAATCATTTCTCTAAATAAAACATTTACTATCCAATGTCTTAATAAGGTATTTGAAATGCAAAGAGCTTTTCCTTTGGCTCTTCTTGAAGTAAAATATTTCTAAACGGTTTTGGGATGGAACAGCTTTAAATTTAAATGTGTCAAAAACCTTGAGAAAAGCAAAATAGATCTTACCTGATGACTGCCTGGGTTATTGCTCTGAGTTTGTATATTGTTGAATGATTTGTAGGACACCAAGCCTGGGAGACCTCAGCACTGCTCCAGAGCATTCCATTGTATTTTCATTGTTAACATAAGCACAGCCACTTACAAATTACAAAGTGAGCATGAAAATGAATCATTCTATTTCCAAAAGCTTAATGACTTTCTCAAAAGAAAGAGAAAAGTAAAAAGTTATTGTGTCTATTAAGATGCCTCCTTGCCTTCTCTGTCTTCAATTACCCAGTGTAAGGTACTTCCTTAGCTACGGACACTACATTTTTTATTTCTTTTTCATGTCCTATTTTTGTCAGTAGGAAACTTTCAAGCTCCTTCACAACCACCAAAAGTGTCTAATTCTTTTTCCCTATGAAGAAATTCTGAGAATTATATAGTACTATAGTAATGCTAAGTTACATTTTTCATAGGAATAAAAAATTGGAAATAAAAAAGAGAAGACATAGAGATTGTTAAATTGACTCTGTAGTGATAATCAGAGTAGAGACAAAATAAAAGATGAATCTTATTTAGAAATTAGAAAATTATAATTTGAGCAATCTCAGATTCAAATAATAATATAATTTTGATTAGCAAGCAAAAATCTGGAAAATACAGCTGGCACATGGGTCTTTTAATTATTGTTTTCACTATGTGATTTGAGACATGAAAATTTTGGATAGTTTAATTCAGTAGTTAGAAAATAGAACAGGCACATGAACCCTTTAATTATTGTTTTGTATGTGATTTGAGATGTCAAAACTTTGGATGACTTAATCCAATAGTTCTCAACTGGTTATTTAGCCCTTAGAGGACTATTTGGTAGTTTCTGGAGACATTTTTGGTTGTCTTCAGCAAGATGAGAGGTTTTATTCATTTCTAATAGATAAAGGCAGGAAATAGTGATAAACATACACCTCATAACCAGCAGTGTATGGTCCAAATATAAAAAATGCTGATATTGACAACCATTGGCTTTATCTAATTCATCATTAGTTTAGAATGAAAACTCCCAGCAAGCAAACAAACATAAAAACTAAGCCTCACGTCGCCATTAGTCATTTATTCTTTCTGATCTGGTCTGTGGCTTAGCACTATGGAACTACCCAGAGCCCCACTGTATGGCACTTTATCATTCTGTACTTTAGTACTTCTTACTTCTTTTTCCTCATCTACATTTTATCTTCAAGACTTTTGTTATCCTGTGTACCCATCAGAGTGAGGCATTCTGTGACAGTGTCTCCTCAAAAATCGATCTGAAAGACAGAAAGACAGACTGTGTTATAAATAACCATGTAATTTGTACTTGACCTTTTACCCATATTCTATTTCCAGTTCACATGCAGAGCTCTTCCTACATGGTATGCCCTCCAGTACACAGCCTGTGTTTACATAGCTTTGAAATAGTCTGTTCCTGAGAAATAAATGCAGTCAACTAAACACCTTCTTTAGTGAAAATCTCAAAGAAGAAGTATTCTTGGGTTAATCTGTCTTACTTGTGCTTTGTGTATTTTTTGTGCCATGTGAGCTTTGCTCAGTAGCACATGATAACATTGTCCAGTACAAAGCTCTTTATTGACTTGCGTTATTAAAATCTGAATACATACTTACTATCACTTTTTCCTAGTTATTTTCGTGGTATCTCAGACATACTTTCATTAAAACCAAATTAGTTTATTTTCCTAACTCATCTATTTTTCCAAATATCCTGTATCAAGGCAAATAATACCAACCTGAAAATTATCCATCTCTTCTTTCTTTCTTTCCAATCATTAAGCTCAAATTTACTTCTGAATTCTTCTTTCCTCTCATTTCCAAGACTGTTGCTTTAGTTCAGAACTCTAACTTGTCATTCCTATCACTTCCAAAAAATTTTTTAACACAAATCCTTGTTAAATCATTCGATGGTTTAATGGCTCCTTTGTGTGTACATATAAAATATGCACTCTAAAGAATGGCAATCTAAGAGGTCCATAATATCATTCCCCATGATTTTATCTTCCTAGCCCATCTCATCTCACACTGTCACATGTATCTCCACTTCATGTTTCCTTAGAGTATTGTGTTTTGCTAAATGCCTTGCTCTACCATCTTCCCCTTGCCCCAAATCTTCCACTCTGTTTTTGTCCTCTATTTGTTGTCATTCACCAAAAGGTGGGTCTCACTCCTGAAAATATCATTCTTATTTTCAGGCTGTATTGATTCCCATCTCATTCTGTTTCTAGTTCAGCTCTCTTCTGTTGCTTTTTACAGTATTTACTGTCATCATTAGATTGCAAGCCTTTTCAGGAGACAGAATGTATGACCTGCTTATCAGTCTTCCTAGTTCCCATTCCAGAAGCTGGTGAAGAAAAGTCAGTAAATGCTAAGCCTTTAGTTTTAGAGATATTTGGCAGACATATACTCAGTAAAGCAACACCTCAGTTGAGGAGCCCACAGGGAAGACATCTGGAGGTGTGGTGGTTGTAACATATTCGGGTTGTTTTTCATCTATGAGAGTCATTCAGAAGAGCAAAAACTCAAATTGACTCCTTGACCACAAGATGCCAGTCTGTGGGTTTGTCTGCACTAAGGAATTCTGCTAATCTTTCCTATACTATCTTTTAGACGTCATTCAAGCCCGCAAAAATATTGTTCATTTACTTTGTTGAATGAAATTTAGTTTGGCTATTAGAAAATGACTAATTCTTTCCAGCCACTGTGTTACAAGTGAGAGTGCTGTGGTAGGCCACGGTCAGAGAATAAGTATGAGGTGATGGTGGTCTATGACAACACTGCAGGAAGCACATGAATGACAGGGGAGCTCTCCAAGAACATGAGTGAGGGAAAGGATAATCAAGTGCTAGGTGAGGTCCAACAATGAGATAATTTAAGTAGGAGTTTCCAGCCTTCAGCGACTATAAGAATTTTGAAGATTTAAAAATAGATATACCATGTTCCCTGTTGCATTCCCAGACACAGAAGGGCTCCTTTGTCACATTCTCAGACTCTCTGGGACATATAAAATAGAGAAGGGGTGTTTAAAGGCATGAACTAATGTTTCACATTCCAAAATGAAAAAGCCAAACCTTGAAACAAAATCACCCTGCTTTGTACACTTGCAGACATAGCTGAGGTTAATACAAAAGTGTTACATCAGGGTTTTTTTTCCTTTCTGAGGAATGAAGTAGTGGGAAAACAGGACATAAAATTTAGGGAGAAGGCTATATGATTTACAGTTTATATTTTATAGAAAAATAAAGTTTATAAAGTCCCTGAAAAAATACTGAAAACTGAATTATTTTAAATTTTGAACCCAAGCACATTTTGTCAAAATGTTAGTCAAACAGTATATTCAGTGCTCATAATGCATTCCTCAGGGCTGTTAAGAGTGATGTTGGAAACATTCTCAAAAGATTTAGAAAAAGTTCTGAGTGGTTTGTCCATATCTCATATGAATTTCCTTAAAAATGAATTCCTCAGGCCTAAATTGAATACTTTACCTGGTACTGTGCTTAGCTCTGTTCACATTTTTAAACCATGACATTTGAAATAATTCATGAGTAAATGAACTGTTGGTGTCTCAAGCCACTTTAGGTATTTATGATATAGTAATAGTACTGAGACCATAAGCTGCATCATAAATATTTGTTTCAATTCTATGCAGTAAGGCAGGTCAAACTACCCCACAAGAAGGTACCTCATGGAGAAAGTCTGCAGTTGCATTTGAGAAAATAGATACTGGCCAGTCACCTGCCTCAACACTAGCCCACTGGTGTTTAACTGCAACCATAGGAAAGACTGAGCCAGAATCTCATATTCAAGCTCTTCTTGAATTCCTACTTCACAGAAGCTGTGAGACAAAATGAAATGATTGTTATCTTTTAAGCTATTATGACTTGGTGTCATTTATTACTTACCCTTAGATAACCAGAACATCTGCACATGATTTTAAGATACCCAAAAGGAAGAACTATGAACATTAAGAAATGAAAGAGGCAACAGTTTAAAAACCATTGATAGAAAAGACAACATTGGTTTTGAGTGTCCCCTTGGTAACAGATTCGAAGTCCTCATTCTTACCCCTCTCAGGATAGATGTGCACAGAGTATGTGATGGTATGCCCATATGTACAAGGGTTGACTCAAAAATACAGTATGTATTTGAATTTTTAAAATCTTATTACATTAAAAGACACATTGCTATTAATTTCCTCAAAATATTTTCCTTTGCTCTGAATATGCTTATCTCATTGTTTTTGCCACTTTCTGAAGCAGTTCTGGAAGTCTTTCTTGGGTGTCCTGTTTTCCTGGCTGCCTCAGTGTCCTGGGTTGATTCACAGTGATTGCAGCAATTTCTGTTAAATAGAAACATGATGGTTTTGTCCTTATCCACCTGACTCACCAGAGTTGGCACTTTGTGACTTGTGGCTCTTACAAAAATCAAGTAGAGCATAAAAAGTAAATGTTTTGAATAAATTCAGGACATCAAGGCAATCAAGATAGCCCAACTAAAGACACAGAAAAGGATTCCAGAACTGCTTCAGGAAGTGGCAAGAACAACAGAATAAGTGTGTCAGAAGCGAGGGTGAGTATTCTGAGGGGATTAACGGCAATGTTATCTTTCACTGCAGTAAATCGAAAAACTTAAATAGGTCTTTATCAGACTGTGTAAATATGAGAGCACAGAGGGAAGAGAGAACCCTTCTGCTCCATGGCATCTGCAGGTACCTACCGAGTAAACCATCAAGAGAGACTCAGACAATTTCTTTGCTTGGTGATTACCCTGTTCTGGGTATTATTGTATTCACACTGCATATATGAACCCAGTCAGTTCTTAAAACAGCTTGTTGAAGTAGATACCATTACTCTACCTTTTTTACTTTAAAAATCAAAACAGGAAAAAGAATAGAAATGATACAGAATTTCAAAAAAAGTAGGAAATTAACACCAGTTAGTGTATTGCATGTCGTTATTTTAGAAGTAGCTGCTCAGATTACAAGATGTAAGTGTTAAAAATGATCAAACAATCAAACAATGACAACGCAAACTGTTCTTTTTGATGGACTAACAGAGATTAGTAGTACAGATATCTATCTTGTATACACATACATACATACATTACTTCTTCACTGTTGGTGGGAGTGTAGACTGGCACAGCCATTGTGGCAATCAGTGTGGAGATTCCTCAAAATACTAGGATTGGAAGCCTCAACCAATCCACCTATTCCCCTTCTGGATATTTTCCCAGAAAAATTGAAAATATCATGCCACAGTGATATATGTGCACCCATGTTTATAGTAGCACAATTTGTAATAGCTAAATCTTGGAAAAAACCCACATGCCTATCAACCATTACTCCCTTTTTGAAAATAGGGAAGTTGAGATTCTATAACATGTTATAATTACACATCCATAAAGTGAGTGGCCTGGATTCCAAGCCCAGACTCCTGTCCTTTGCTGTCCAATGGCTCCAGTGCTTGATCTCATTTTCCTTGGGTTCACCTGATATTTATATATTATTATATCCTTTTATCTTATGCTTTAACTTCAAAAATATGTTTTAACTTCAAAAATTCTGATTCACAGGATTTATATTTTTAGGTTTTTTTATACTTTGAAGCTGATATTGTGCTTTGTCTAGGGTAGACATTGTTAATACCTACCTGACTCAACTAATAAAAATAATGAAAAACTATTGGCAGATAAAAATTTTAGATGATAAGTAATGTAATTTTGAGTAAAAAGAAAAGTAGAGCTTTTTTCTCTTGGCAGGGAGGAAGAATGCATGGCTGCTTGCTGTGTTGGACTTCACAGCATATCCATATGAAGCTGGAGTTTCAATGGATCTGATGGAGGAGCTATCTGTGTCTGCCTTATGGCTATTTTCTAAGACAAAATGGACATTTGAGAACAATTCTTGAATTGTTTGTAGATGGTGGTATTTAATATTTTCTTCAAAAGTTTCCTGCTCTGTGCAACAAAATTTTCTTTGAAAACTACAAATATTTTTTTTCCATATGGCATTTCTTGTATAATATTTAGTTTTTTCTTGGCTTCATATATTTTTGTTGTTTTCTTGCCATTATGATGAATAGTGATAACAACAAGTCTGATATTTAGTTTACTTATATTTGTTGGGATATGGATTAGATAGATAGATAGATAGATAGATAGATAGATAGATTCTATTATATAATTTTATTTTAATTGTTTTGGTCCTGGAAGGTGGAACCTGGACATTGCACATGTTAAATACATGCTTTGTGATGGAGCTATACCCCACCCTAGTTCCCAAGTAAGCTTTTAAAGCTCACCACTATAATATCTCATATCGAATAACTCTTGAGGTTGAATAATAGAATGATAGAATTTTACTCTTGGAGGAGACAAAGCATGGAGAATGGGTTCTTGCCAGGAGAAAAACTTCTACAGAAGGGTGACCCCAAGGCTGAGCCAGGATTGAAAACCAGTGTTTAACACTGTATTTCATAGATGAGGTAGTTCTGTCATGGAGAAGATTGGTGAAGTCATGATTTCAACAGATGCATAAAATGAAGAGTTTAGACTTCCAGAAAGATGAGAGAACAGTAAGCAGCAGAGTAAACAGACTCTTTGAGAGAAACAATTCGGATGCTGGAATACAACATCATGGAGAAGACAAGAAGGAAAGAAGTGGGTCCCCTGGACCCAAGAAGAATCTAAAATATGAACTCAAGCTCACAGAGAGAATAAAAAGAAGAATTTAAAAGAAGAAGAAGGTGGTGGCTGGCAGCACCTTACCCTGGAGCCAGACTCAACCTGCGAGAGGAGCTGTTGAGCCTGGGGATGCATGATGGTGGTGGTGTGCCTGATGGTGACCCCAGGGGTTTCTGCTGAGAGGCACAGTGGTGGAAGAGAGCAGCAGACATGGAGGTCTACACTGGCTGGCAGTGAGTGCAGGGGACTCAGTCTATCTCTGGGAGAGAGAGATTGGCCAGGAGCCATTTTGGAGTCAGGCAGGATAAGCCTGGGGCTAGGACTACTGCCAGCTTCTTCCAGCAGCTTCAGGTTGTGGACAGACCCATGGAAGTTGCTTGGGCTGAGTTCTGCTCCTGTGCACATTACAGACAACATCACCTGGTTGCTAAACAGCTTAGATCTGCAGGCTCTGGCCAGTTCTGCTCCTGTGCAAACACCCAGCTCAGTGCAGAGGCACAGGCACCCACCATCAGATACCCATAACCAGCACTGACCAGAAAAAACAAACAGTCTTGCTTCAGAGAAATTGTAGCCAATGCCAGAAGTGCCAGGGAACACACTACTCATTTGTATGGAAGAAATCAGGAATGTGCCAAGATGAAGAAGGAAAAGGCAATCTCTGGCATCCAACTCAAGCAGTGCAAGTCCAGGAAAAGTAAACATGGAAGAGACCGGGAGTCGCACACCTGAAATGTCTGAAGTGATGTCAGCTGAAGTAAAGAAACAACTTCATGAAGCTATAAGAGAAATTAGAACAGAAATACTATCCCAAGTAAAAGAAGAAATGAAAAACATAATAAAAGAATTACTAAGCATCTCTAAAGAAGACACAGATAAAAAAAATAGAAGGGCGTAGGAAAATGAGGGAAACCATGAATGAACAATATAAGAGAGATTTAGAATGCATGAAACACATTCAAAGAGATATCCAGGAAATTAAAAACTCGATTGAAAGCTGGAAAAACCACTTGAAAGAAACTGAAGATAGACTTTCAAACCTTGAAGACAGGTGTGCAGCTTGTGATCGGGAAAGGAAAGACCTCTTGAAAATAATGAGGAACCAGGAAATGACAATTCAAAGACTGCAAGATGATGCAGCTTGTGATTATGAATGGAAAGATCTCTTGGAAATAACAAGGGAAGGAACAATTCATTGACTGAGGGAAGAAACAATTCATTGACTGCAAGACAATTCAAAGAAACATACTTAAGAATTAAAAATGTGAGTTAAAAAGCAGGGGTCAAGACAAATGACATCAGGACCCTACTTACAGAAATAATTTTTGAGAACTTCCCAAGCATGGAAAAAGAAAGTGACATTCAAATAAGCGAGGATATAGAACTCCAGCTAGCCATAATCAAAACAAATCTACACCCAGACATATAATAATCAAGGTCCCAGAAATTCAACTCAAGAACAGAATATTAAAAGCTGTTAGA
Source organism: Cuniculus paca (assembly GCA_004365215.1). Lineage (NCBI taxonomy): Eukaryota > Metazoa > Chordata > Mammalia > Rodentia > Cuniculidae > Cuniculus > Cuniculus paca. The sequence continues at coordinate 177 of RJWT010036677.1, read as the reverse complement.
GAAAAGAAACAGATCACCTACAAAGGAAAACCCTTCAGAATCACAGAGGACTTTTCAACACAAACCATCAAGTCAAGAAGAGGCTGGAGTGAAGTATTACAAGTCCTAAAAGAAAACTACTTCCAACCCAGACTGATGTATCCTGTAAAACTTTCTTTCAAAATTAATGGAGAAACA
>RJWT010036676.1:0-13213 GCA_004365215.1 Cuniculus paca | reverse complement strand
CTGCTACCACCATTTTGGAGTGACGCGTCCAGTGTTAGGATCTATTCAGCATTAAGCCAGCTCCCAGCCACAGTTGAAACCATCCTGTGTCCAGGAAGCCGAGAGCCACCCTCAGTGCCGGCGGCTGCAGCTGCGAGACCTCATCATCTCTGAGATGCAGCGGCTCACCAAGTACCCACTACTGCTGGAGAACATCATCAAACACACCCAGGGTAGGCATGGGAGGACTGGGGTGCAGACCTTCGCCTAGCAATGCCTCGCGACTTTAGCAAGCACAAGACCTTTGTGGTCTTCAGTGCCGTCATCCTTGTTTGGTGTGTCTCAAAGCAAATGTTCATAAATGTGCTTTGGAAAATGCAAGCTGCTCAGCAGTGGAAAGAGTAAGGGCCACCACTGGCCTGAGTGGCCTTTGTACAAATCATAAGATGGCCCTCAGGGCCACTTTGGTTCTTCCCAACCTTTCACCTGATCGTGGTCCCACACCATGGGCCATGCTGGGTTCTGCCCCCATTTGTGCCCCTGCTGGATGCCTCTGTGCAGTGCACAGACAGCTGCGTGTGGTAACACTGAAGAACAAGGGACAAGCTAACAAGGAGATCAGACCCCAGGCCATCACTGTTCTGAGGTCCTGAGCATCCCTCACTCCCTTGAATTTTGCACAATGGAGTCAAGATAGAGGTGTTGAAAACCTCAGCCTGGCATAAACAGGTTTCTTCCTCATTGTTACCCACACCAGGTCTGGTTGTGGTCCAGGCAGGAATTGTCAGAATCAGCAGTGTCTGAAATCTAGGGATGCTTGGTAAAAGGTAGCCTGCTCCATGAGGTCCTCCAGTGAGGTGAGGTTGGCTTACCTCCACGCCTGCGTGCTGGTCTGAGACAAGCCTGTCGGCATGGCTATGAGAAGGCAGTAACGTCTGACTGTGAAGCACATCTCAGGCAGAGGGAGTACCTAACCACTGCCTCTGTCTTCTGTTTGCTAGCTGGCACTTCAGAGCATGAGAAGCTGTGCCGGGCCCGAGACCAGTGCCGGGAGATTCTCAAGTTTGTGAATGAAGCAGTGAAGCAGACTGAGAACCGGCACCGACTGGAAAGCTACCAGAAACGCCTGGACGCCACTGCCCTGGAGAGGGCCAGTAACCCCCTGGCAGCAGAGTTCAAGGTAGGTGCAACACAGTCACCCTCTCACACAAACTTCTTAGGCATCCTTAGGGCAAAACTAGTCAGGACTTAGAAAGTCTTAAGGGAAGGAAACATGAACCAGCTGTGACAGGGTGACACAGTGGACCCCTGGGAGACACACTGTTACCATTGTCACTATCCTTAGATGGAGAGGGACAGACACCTCACCAAGACCAGATGAATGTTAGAGAGCAGAGCATGGAGTAGGAGTTAAGGCAAAGGGGGAGATCATGTGGGTGGGAGTAGAGATGAAGGGAAGGAGGGCAGGAGGGGAGTGGTCTCTTGGGAAGCCAGATGGCATGTGGTAGTAGCAGGAGGGAGGCCCAGGCCAGAGCCATTGTGTAGCACATGGCTTCATAGTTGCTACTTTACTTTGCTCTGTCCTCTGTGAGAGTGTAAGGGAAAAGACTGTTTCCTCTTCACCACTGATTCCCAGGGCCTTTGCACAATGCCCACACCTAGTAGGTTCTCATACACTTGTTGAGTGAATGAGTGATGGTATCTCCTTAACAGAGCCTGGATCTTACAACCAGGAAGATGATCCATGAGGGGCCTCTGACCTGGAGGATCAGCAAGGATAAGACATTGGGTATGTGCCAGTGGGCAAGCACAGAGGGCCTCTGTGGGGGTGGCCTCTGAGAGTCTTCTCTCTCTGTTGCAAAAACCCTGGAAGGTGTTGCTCTAAAGGGATGTTGAGGTAGCCGGCAGGCACTTAGAACAAGACTGAGATGATAGCCTGGGGATCCTTAAGCACGGCATGGAAAGAGAATAACCAGAGAGAAAGGACATGGAGTCCAGACTCCCAGGGCCACCTAGACCCTGGTGACAGACATTCAAGAGCCCCGAGGTCCCCTTGTGCTGATGAGGGGTGAGTGTGCAGCAGGGTGCACCTCACAACCCCCAGACCTGCACGTGCTGCTGCTGGAGGACCTGCTAGTGTTGCTGCAGAGACAGGACGAGCGGCTGCTGCTGAAGTGCCACAGCAAGACAGCCGTGGGCTCCGCAGACAGTAAGCAGACGTTCAGCCCCGTGCTCAAGCTCAACGCCGTGCTCATCCGCTCTGTGGCCACAGGTATCTATGAGATGTCCAGCAGCCTGGGACTGGGCTGTGTTCACTGTTGCTCGTGTCCGGTGAGCACTGGGTGATGCAGATTGAACCTGGGGCCTTATGGGACCTACCTGTCTGCCTGTGTTCCTTTCCGTGACCCAGCCTCGCTGGAGAACATGGTCCACGCAGGGTCAGTGTGGGATAGGATGGGGTCCGAGGTGAAAGTGGATTAGGTAGAGGGGCCTTGGCGGGTCCTCAAGGACAATGCTGGATGGGATGTTACGGGGAAGAATAGGATGGGGCAGGAAGAGGAAGACAAGCCTCCCTCCTGCAAGAGTGCCCTGGGCAGAGTGGTTACTGAAGATGAAAGCCCACAGCACAGAACCAAGCAACCAGAGGTGAGCAGGGAGGGGGATGGTGGAGGGCACAGGCCCCTACCCATTCACCTGTAACCCAGTGCTGCCTACCCACCTGGAGGGGGCATGAAGGGGCAGTGAGGATGGAAAGGTTTGTAAACCCAAAACACAGACAGACTTCAGCCCTCAGTTATTAGTGCAGGAGCAGAGAGGGGACAGTGTGAAAGACGACATGAGGTTCCAGAGCTGCCTGTCACTTGTTAGTGGGTCCCAGGTGGTTCTGCTCGCCCTTACCAACTGTAGTCTTCCTCCCATTAACCTTTGGTGTTCAGGTCTGCCTTTAGTTGCTCTGGCCCAGACCGCCGTCATACCCGCTGCCCCATGTTGACCCTTCCACTTGTCTTTCCTCACACAGATAAACGGGCCTTCTTCATCATCTGCACCTCTGAGCTAGGCCCTCCCCAGATCTATGAGCTGGTTGCACTGACATCATCAGACAAGAACACGTGAGAATTGAGAGGGGTCCCACGTAACCACCATCCCTTTGGGACCTGGGTGGTGTGTATGAAGGTGGTGGACAGTGAGGCCAGGGCTGGGTCCCAGAGCTGTCATGGCATAGGGAGCTGGGAAGGGGAACAGGAGGCAGGACAGGTTTAGAGAAGCCGCGAGGGATCATCACCCCTACCCTGTAAACAGGTCCTGTAACAACTGTATTAAGTCTGCGCCCTTCCAGGCCACTCTGCACCACCCACCCACACCGCGCTTCCCATCAGCAGCCACCAGAGGTGGCGCCGTGGAAGGAGACAGGTTGACTCAGTTTCTCACCCTCAGAGTTTCCACTGCAGGGTGTGGACAGTGCTATCTCTTAGAGAGCTCTTTTGAAGGGGAAACAGAGTACTTAGCACAGGGCTTATCGAGGGTTGGTGTCCAGTAATTGGTAGCCACAAGTCATGCAAACACAAAGGAGCAGCCAACAAGAAGTGCACAGGAGGCAGGTGACTGCAGGCAAAGGCTCCTTGGGCACGGCTACAGGGCTTTGAAGCTTTGAAGCGGTGGGATCCACAGGGGACGAGGTGCGTGCCTGGCCTTGTTCTCACCACCAGTCCTCTCTGTTCCTACCGAGCAATAGATGGATGGAGCTCCTAGAAGAGGCTGTGCGGAACGCCACCAGACACCCCGGCCCTGCCCCCATGCCCCTTCTTCCCCGGCCTCCAGGCCCCCAGGAGCCACCTCACCAAGGCCTCACCCCCAGCAGGTACACTGCTTTGCCTTCCAGGCCCTGTCCCATCCCCACTCCAAGCTGCCTGCTTCCTGCTGCTCTTAAGTCCTTCACCCTTGGGGTGGACAGACTTAGCAGGAAAATGCTGTCTGGGAAACACAGTCCCAGGCGCTAGTAATGGAGAAATGTGGTGGCTTTTCTACCTTCTGTTCCCAGCTCCCACCACCCTGCCACCTGGCCACTATAGTTAACGGAGACTGCACCTCAAGTAGAGCTGGGTGCAGAATAAGGGCTGAGATAGCTCCCAGCCTCTGTCCCGACCAGGCAGGTGAAAAGGCCTGGCCCCTCCCTTCTTGGAAACTGCTTTTTCATTGCTCATTCTAAGTACTGAGTCCACATTGGGATTTTGTGACATCTCAACTTCCTGGCCAGTAGGGCCAGAGCTGCCACCAGTGGCCTTCTCTCACCCACAGTGGGTTTCTTCCCCAGGATGGGACTGGATGACTCAGAAGTGTTCCGCGGTGAAGCAGAGCCTGAGGAGCTACCTAGAGGTAAGGTCCCTGAACTGTCTCATGAGAGCCCAACCCGGTCCAGTTGTGGTGGGCACAGGTTAGGTACGGATGTCGGGTGATGAGGAAGTCCATCAGGGCCTAAAGTGTGAAAGTATGAGGTTTTAATGAAATGAGCAAAGAAGAAACAGAGTGCAGGAAGAGCCTGAAAGAGAACAGGCCGAGAGACAAACTAGTTGACTTGACTAGACCCTTCTGCCTCCCAGAGTGACAGGATTATGAGTGGAGGAAGCAGTTTCTGGGGTACAGGGGTTGCTTATTTCAGCTGGGGGTTGGGTTGCTGCTGGAGGAGAAGTTGCGTGCAGAGGGTGTCAGATACAGGTGCTGGGGTGGGATGAACTGGGGTGTTCTCAAAACACACTTCTCATTGAAAGTTTTTGTTAGCAAGTTGGAAGCTAAGGTCTGGAGGGAAATCTTGATCTCTGACTGGATCCCTCTTCTGTGTCCTTCTGCTTAGAGTGCTTTTCCTCCTAATTCACATACCTCCTTCCAGTCCCATACGTGTCCCCTTTGTGCCTTCTCTGACCATGCCATTTAATATGGTGATCACCATTCCTGGTGCCTCATACCCTGCTCTGTTTTGTCTTCTTTCCCATACCACTCATCAGCTTCTAACAAGCTATGTGATTTCCTTCTTTATCCGTGTCCCTCTACTAGAGTTTAAGCAACCTACCCCCACCCGCTACCCCCAGGCAGGAATCTTTGTTTTGTCCATCTTTGATGCATCCCAAGAGCCTGGGCAGCAGCTGGCTACCGGAGGTGCTGGGAAGCCTCTGCAGACCTTAGCAGACAGTAGACCTTAGCAGCTCCAGCCCCCTGGAGCCACGCTGACTGTGGGATCACCCCACACATCCTCTCACTTTCCCTTTCCCTGCCTGACAGTCCTCTCTCAAAACAGGCCCTGGGACTCAGCAAAGAGGCCAGGGGAAGCAACCAGTGCCACCAGAGGAGCCTGAGCAGGTGGGCAGTGCAGAGGAAGAGGAGCTGGAGGCCCTTCCTCTCCCTTCTGCATCCCTGAATGGAGAGAACAGGGGTATCAGGACAAGGGACCTCATCAACCTGGCCCTCCCAGGTCCCATGTTCATGGAAGGACTTGCTGATTCAGCCCTGGAAGATGGTAAGTGCTTGGCCAGTGCAAGCTTCAGCCGCCTCTGCTAAGAGGCTCTCCCTGGTCGTGCTTGAGATCAGATGGACGTGGACACCTACCAGCTGACCAGAGCCCTCCAGCTCTGCCCCATTTCCACAGCTGGTCTAGTTGAGCAGCATTGCCCCTGCCTCCTCTGAGCCCTGGCACAGTGTGAGTCCCGGGCGGGGGAAACCATCATCACCCTGTCTCCCTCTCCAGTGGAGAACCTGCGGCACCTGATCCTGTGGAGTCTGCTGCCAGGTCACACCATGGACACTCGGGCCACTGGGGAGCCCGAGGATGACCTAACACCTACACCTTCTGTCATCAGCATCACCTCTCACCCCTGGGACCCAGGCTCCCCAGGCCTAGCTCCCATTAGAGGTGACAGGGACAACAGCCAGCTCCCAGAGCCAGAGGGAGGCCAGCCAGAGCAGGAGGATATGGCTCGCTCTCTGGCACACTTGCCCCCAAGGACCAGAAATTCTGGAATCTGGGAGTCTCCTGAGCTGGATAGGAATCCACCTGAGGAGGTGTCAAGCACAGAAGCATCAGGAAGTTACAAAGTTGTAAGAAAAGGTAAGATACATTGGCTTGTCAGCTATGGGACAAATACCGCTTTTGCTGGGGTAGAGGCGAGTCTTGTAGACAGCTACTTCATCTCCATCTTTATCCTGGGAACTGGGTGAGCAGAGACTGGCACTGGGTTCTGAGGGACGGAGACATGTCCCATGTAAATACTTTGGGGTCAAACAGCTGAGGTTCAAAGCCTTAGCTCTGTTACTTAATGTCTGTGTGACCTGAGACAAAATTGTGATCATCTCTGAACTCCATTCTGTCATACATATATGAGCACATTTACTGCTACCCAGGAAAAAACAACTACCAATAAAAGTTTCTGTTCTTTACCACCCTTCAAGTCCTGAGGAAAAGGTGTGGTCTTTCTCCCCAAGAGCCTCCAACCCTCAAGACAAGATAACAGCCAGAAAGGGAGGGGAGTGAAGGACACTTAGAGAGGGGGGAACTATGCCTGAGGGAACAAGATGACTGGAAGGGTGCTCCAGCTGGGAGAATGCTGTGGGCAGCTCTGTGGCAAGACTAGCTTACCAGGAGGTCAAGCCCAGCTAGAGTGGCCAGAGCAGTGAGCTCGAGGAAGAGCAGCTCACCCGAGGCAGAGTGAGCTGAAAGGAGACCAGGTGTGAGGAGTGTGATGGGAAAGATCCCAAAAACTGGCGTGGGAGGCTGGGAGGCTCCGCATTGGTGCCACAGGATTTTCCTGTCCCCCTCATGCCCCATGCTGCCTTCTCCTGTCTGCCTGAGGTGTACCCACTTCCAGTTTCTGAGAACTGACCTTCTTCCCTCTGTCTTTCGGTGAAGTGGTGGAAAGTTCTCTGCAACTCCCAGGAGGTGATCATGTGTGATCTTGTGCTCACAGTGTTCTTCCCTTTTCTTGTTTCTGCCACCCCCACCTCCTTCCCCCTCTCCTCCTTACTCTTTCCCCTTCCCTTTCCTTGTCTTTTGGCCTCTCCTCTCGCTGGTGGTGGTGGTGTCGGTGCAGCTGAAGTGGTAGGCAGCAAGGCTGTCCCTGCACTGCCAGAGAGTGGCCAGTCAGAACCTGAGCCACCCGAAGTGGAAGGCGGAACAAAGGCTACGGGTAATCAACTTCTTCTTTAGCCAAAGCCAGGCAGGGCCTGTGGGGCAGAGCTGAGCCTTGGGATCAGACCTTGCCTGACGTGCAGGTGCACTGCAGATCGCTCAGCTGTCTAGAGTGGGTGGAGACCCTGTGCTATAATCTAACCTCCAGTTTTTGAAAATCGCTTGTTAGAAGCTGTGTGGCCCCTTTCCAAGCACAGGTTTGAGCAACCTGTGTCCAGTTGTGAGGTGAGGTAAAGAAGCCAGCTGAGGCCCAGGGCTCAGTGCCCTTAACCTGACATGCTGAGCAGGCATTTCTACTCAGCTACCACTCCAGTGTCACTGTGAAGTCCGACTTCCATTCCTCCAAGATTCCTCAGTGTCCACCCATGCTGCTAACTATGGGGCCCTCCACCCCTCCTCCCATGGTCTCTGACCTTCTGCTGTGACAGTTCAGGCAGGGGCAGCATTGACACCCATTGGCAGAGTTTGAGCTGAGGCAGGGTGAATGAGGCTGCTGCCACCACCTTTTCAGAAGAGTCCAAAACCAGCCCAGTGTTTCTTTCCCTTCCCTTCAAGGGATGGGAGCCACTCCCTGCTCCCCAGATGGAACACTGCCACCTGCCCTCCTCCCTTCTCTTCCATCACTAAAGCACCTTCCCTGGCATGTGGCCAACCTGAACAGAGTTGCCATCTTGCGAGAGGAGAGCCGGGTAGGAGTGTGAGACCCGCATGGGTCACACTGTGGTCAGAGAAGGCTTCCCTGGCCCATCCTGCCTGCTGGCGTGTATGTGACAAACTGAGGGAGTGGGAGGGAACTCAGGTGTCTCTCTGCTTGCCTCCTGATCTCTTTCTTTCCCTATGGGAACAGGGAACTGTTTTTATGTCAGCATGCCAACAGGACCAGTGGACTCCAGCACCGACCCTTCGGGGGTACCCACAAGCCACTCCCAGCCACAAGCAGGCAATGGAGATCAAAGACTCCCCAGCCACTCTTCCTCTGGCCTAGCCTTCAGGGACATGGGCATGATCTTCCGTACCATCGAGCACCTCACCCTCAAGCTCAACAGGCTCAAGGTGAGGGACATAGGCAAGGGTCCCTGCAGGCCTTCATTGTGTCATCCAGTATTAGTCCCTAAGAGTGAGGTGTCTTCGTGGGAGACCTAGACCTTGCCTCTCCCCACCCAACCACCTGAAATCACAGCCTTCTCCCAGGCCCAGCACAGATGGGAGTGTGAGCACCCTTCCCCCAGAGGCCTATGAATAAAAGAACCTGAGGAGACATTCCCCAACTCTTCCAGGACATGGAGCTGGCCCATAAAGAGTTACTCAAATCCCTTGGTGGCGAATCCTCTGGTGGCACCACACCTGTGGGCAATTTCCACACAGACACATCCAGATGGACAGAGAGCTCCCTCTCCCCTTCAGCCAAGGAAGCCCTGGCCTCTGATCACCGGGACAGCCGTGAGCCAGAGTCCTACCCTGAGGACGGTGAGTGAAGCCAGCTCTCACTCTGTGCCTGCCGTGAGGGAAGTGTGTGTTAGCAGGCAGTGTGAGAGATGCTGGCTCTGAGGGTCTTGTTTGCTCTTGACTAATAACTAATTTCCACAACTCTGGAAAGTTATCTTTTTAATGACACCCACAGAAGATCCCTTAAAGATGAAACCAGAATTGAACCCTCTTTCCTTGTGCTGTATAGATTATGCACCAGATGGAGCTTAGTCTCACATCTACAACCTTTTCTAAGTAAATTTCAGAACGAGTTAAGTGGCCCAGGAACATAGCCATGTCCTAACTCAGGAAGACAAAGCAGATACGTACCTGACCTAGGGATCTGGGGGCTGACAGAAGTGAGGATCAGTACACAGCCTCATTCAGGCCCCACAAAAAGTGAGAGTTTCTGAAGAGGGAAGAGTGCTTTACCACAGACAAACGATGCTGAAGTTTGAGTCTAAGGAGGGCTTACTATACAGCACACAACAGGGTTCACCCCAGGCATGTCCAGCTCCTCACCCCTGCCATTCTCTCACAGGCTGTGACACCCTTCTGGAAGACAGCACTGCAGATACATCTGTGTCACCAGGACTGTAGCCATCATGACAACCAAATCCTGTGCATCCCTACTTCTCCATCAGGGACAAGCCTGAGGCAGGGGTGCAGACAGGGAGGCGTCAGACCACCTCCCTGGGGAAGGGGCAGTGGGGAAATGAATGCACCCAAGCCCTGGGGGGACCTCCCTGTTGCTTGGTCTGCACAGATTGAAGCCAAGTCTCACTGTGTTTCCCCTCCAGCCCTCTAGCCCAGCCCTCTAGGGCCTCAGTCTCCTGAGCATGTTGACTGCATCTGAAAGGCCCCTACTTGCCCCTGTTCGCAGTGGTCTGGTGTGCCCCACACAGCATGTGAACCTGTGTGCGCCCTGCATGCAGGTGAAAGGAGGAGACTTCAGTGTAAATGCACTTTCTTCCTCCCCTTCTCCTCAAGACCCCAGGCTAAGCTGGGTGTCTCTCTTCTCCTCTTGGTCACTTTGGATTCCTATAAATATGTATGTTTTGTATGTGCATCTTTGCTATTGTAAATAACTTGACTTCTCTGTTTCTGTCCCTGAGTGCTGGAGGTAGTTACAGAAGGGACTGCTGAGGGAAGAGAGGTAGAGCTTTCACTCGGATCTCAACAGCAGTCCCACCCACCCAAGGACAGGGCCTGAAGGAACAGACAGATCGGACTGTCCCTGTACTGTATGGGGAGGTCTCCTGGCCCCTCCTCTGTGGCCTGGTGCTGAGCTGCCGCATCTCCTTGGACTTGTAGGGCCCTAGGTCATCGAGATGGGGCTTGTGGAGAACTTCTCATACCTTTGTGTCCTCCTGTTCCTACCTGCCCCTATAGACACTTGTGTAGCAGGTACAGAGCTGAAGATGGACGCCAGGAGAGTGGCAAGGGATTTGACTGCTAGAGACCCTGAATTAACCTAGGACCATCCCTGGGGGCCACCACAGCCTTGGCCATCACCGTGTCCTCACTCTAGCCCCCACCGATGACTAAATATACACACTGTGCTAGGTGTATATATACATATATATAAATATATATATATATAATATATAAAATATAGATATGGAAATGACTGTTTTGCTGTTAAGATAATGTATACTCTTATTTTCTTCCTTTCATGGTTAAGATTTTTTTTAAGAAAAGTTAAATATTCTTCAGTTGTGGTATGTGTGTGATTCTTGGGACCACAGTGATAAAAGATACTGAGCAGAGTTGTTCCTGATGCCAGAGCCCTAGAACCAGGTTTTACCGTGTTCTTTTCCAAAGCTTCACATGTGTGCTCTCTGAAGAGCTAACTTACACAGCCACAGGCAGAAAATGCAAAACAAAGGAGCAATGAACCAGGGCCCAGGGACCTCAGGAAGTGCCCTCAGGCAGTAGCAGGACTGTGACTAAGGTGCAGGTTTGTTCAGGCCTGGCCAGCACCCTCTTTCTCAGACACAGCCAGGTCACCAATGATAAAGTGTGGGTTAAGGACCAGAGCTCTAAGAGGATGTGGGCAGGGGTAGCAGGAAGCTGGGGTAATTGATCATCATGTGCTGCCTTGGGAGTTCAAAGAAGTGACAGCTTGTCACTGGAGAGCCACAGCAGACCCTAAGGGTGCTCACAGGCGACTGTGGAGGTCAGTGCTCAGGGATGGAGCAGGGAAACTGGAGGGTCCCTGCTACTGGAGGTGGGGTCCTCAGAGTCAGGTCTGTGCTCTCTGGGCATAATGAGGTTACCACACACTCCAGATGTCTGGGTTCAGCTTACCAACAGTACTTACTTAGTCTTTGCCATGTAGGTGCTGAGCCCTGGCCTTTTCCATACCCATCAAATACCCAGGTGGGCCAGATTGGGGATAGAGGGGACATGATCAGTACCTCCTCCCACTTCGTCCTCCCTCTGCCACAGCTTATGTGTGTGTCAATGGCTGATCCCTGGCAGAGTGAGTGTTCTCTGACGAACTTGCAGAGTGACAGGCCTGGATAAGCTGAAACTAGTCCTCTAGAGGGAGAGCAGCAATGCCCTGGCCAGCTGATGCCGGGTAGGCTGAATTATGAAGTGATTCACGCCATTTCTGACCATGTAATATAAACAAAGTCTGTTTCACATAGTTCTGGAACAGACTTTTCAAACACCTCAGGGAAAGGTACAGCAATAGACTGTTCCTGGTCCAAGATCTCCCCTGGGGTCACCACAGACAGTGACAACAGGAGTGTGTCTGTGGCCCAGAGCCTTGGTGAAGATGGTAGTAGGAGCTAGGTAGAGCCAGACAGGGCCTCCTCATCCCTGAGCTTGACCTTGATGGGGTCCTTTGGCAGCAGCATCTCCTGGATCATGATGTACATGGGACATTGTGGGTCGAAGCAGTTTTTCTGGAGGAGAAAAAGTTGGCAGCTGACAGGAATGAAGATTAGTCTTCTATGGGAAAACAGATACCCTAGAGCAGGACAGGTTAGGGGCTTGCAGACATGGAGTGAATGGGAAACAGGAATACAGTTTATGTTGTAATTTAAAAAAAATAAAGGGGAGCAGGGATATAACTCAGTGGCACAGAGCCTGCCTGGCAAGTACGAGGTCCTGAGTTCAATTTCCTGTACCAAAAAAAAAAAAAATTGGGACTGTAAGCCTGCCTCAGAAACGGGAAGGCAGAGGTACCTGTAGCTGTGGTGAGAGGAGGAGGGACTCACCGCTAGCGACAGCCACAGCAGCCCCACTGGGCCCTTGGATGCACTCTTGGGTTTGCAGTACTGTGCCTGGTGCTGCACCGCTGTGAGGAAGCCCTCCAGTCCCACCTCTGTAATGCGATTTCCTGGTAGCAGGAGATGTCACACCCTCTGAGGCCTGCTTCTCCAGCGCCCCACTTCCAGACACCTCCCCCCACCAGGACCACCTTTCCCTGAGCAGCCCTCCACCCCAACTCCTTGACTGCTTCCTGTCTGACTTCCCTGCCCCCTCTTCACTGCCCTTCCCCCACCTGTCTTACTGTCCTCACCCTCCTGCCTAAACCAGCGCTTCCCCTCCCACCCTGGCCCATGCATGAGGGCCTCAGACATGATGCCCAACTATGGGAGAACCAGGTATGCCCCCTTAAGAGTTGGGGTGGGCATCCTCCTGACAGGAGCTGCAAGGGGTAGGGGGCAGGGGAGGTCGGCAAACATACGGAGGAGGTTGAGGTACAAAAGGACCTTGTTCCCAGGCATGAAAACCTTCCCATCTCGGTGCTCCATGGGCTCCAGGAGAGGATTGGTCATCTCCGAAGCTTCTGCAACCAGCTGCTAAAGCAGAATACTAATTGCAGCAGAGTCAGAGAGGGGAGCTGGTCAACAGGCCATTCATTCATTCATTCAACATACATGTTTTGCGTGCTGGCTAGAGTCTAGGATCTGTCCTAGGTGCTGGGGACACAAAGATAAGCCCATACGCTCCAGAAGCTCTTTAGTGTGTGGGAGCCTGAGGAAAATAGGCAGTCATGGCGTGGCCCCAGAAGAAGAAAGCTGGGAATGCTGCGGAGTGCAGTGGGGGAACTCCTAACCCCATCTGAGGGTGGGAACCGCTGGAGGATTTGCCTGTGAGTTGCAGTGTGGAAGTATTGACATTTTTGGGTGAAGGAAGGTGAGGGAAAGCTGTTCAGGCAAAGAACGTGGTGGATAGAAAGGCTCTGCAGGCAGGAAAGAGCACACAGACTTTGACTAAGTATTTGGTAACACTGGAGCATTGAGAGCGGACAGGGGCAAGATGACAGTGGAGGCACATGAGAAGGGCCTGGTGAGAAATAGCCTGTTCCAGACAGGCTGAGGCCATAGTGGTTTTCCTCTGTCCAACTTCCTGTTCTAAGAGTTTGTCTTGGGGGGAAGGGGAGACTCCTACAAGTGGCTGGGGCCCTTCCCTACCTGGGAGGTGTCAGCGGGGCTAGGCCAGGGGAGAAGACAAAAATACAAGGACACAGACAGACCCCTGTGTCTGTGGCTGACAGGTTGGAGAGCTGGAAGTGTGAAGTCAGCACCTCGGGCAGATTTGAAAGCACAGAGCAGGTTGGTCTTGAGCAGGAAA
>RJWT010036675.1:0-13213 GCA_004365215.1 Cuniculus paca | reverse complement strand
TGTGTTTACCTTTCATGGACTTGCGCTGCTTGGGTTGGACACCAGAGATTGCTCTCTCCCTCTTCATCTTGGCATATTCCTGATAGTAAGCAGTGAACAGTCTGTCTGAGTAAAACAGTTCAGATGCTGGAATACAATATCAAGGAGAGGGCAAGAAGGAAAGAAGTGGGTCCTCTGGACCCAGGAAGAATCTAAAGTATGAATCGAAGCCCACAAAGAGAATAAAAAGAATTTAAACAAAGAAGAAGGTGGTGGCTGGCAATGCCTTAGTCTGGAGCCAGACTCACCCTGAGAGAAAAGCTATTGAGCCTGGAGATGCATGGTCGGGGTTGTGGTCACAGTCACAGTTGACCCCAGAGATCTCTGCGGAGAGGCGTGGGGGTGTAAGAGAGTAGCAGATCTCTGTGGAGATCTGCACTGGCTAGTCGTGAGTGCAGGGGACTCAATCCCCCCAAGGGAGAGAGTGATTGGCCAGGCGCCATTTTGGAGTCCAGCAAGGTACACCTGGGGCCAAGACTGCTACCCACTTCTGGCAGTAGTGCCAGGTTGTGGGTGGACTCTTGGAAGTTGCTCAGACCAAGTTCCACTCCCATGTGCATTCTAAACAGCTTAGACCCACAGGCCCTGGACAGTTACATTCCTGTGCAAATCCTGGGGACCCTTGTGGGCTGGTACCTAGCTCAGAGCAGAGGCATGGGTGACCACTATCAGATACCCATAGCCAGCACTGGCCAGAAAAACCAAACAGTCATCTGGCAGCTCCAGGTTGTAGGTGGACCCACAGAAGCTGTTTGGACTGAGTTCCACTCCCATGCATGTTTCAGACAGAATCGCTAGGTTCCTAAATGGCTTAGGTTCACAGGCCCTGGCCAGGTCTGCTCCCGTGCAAACTGCAGGTGGGCCAGTAACAGCTCATTGCAGAGGCACAGGAGCCCACTGTCAGATGTCTGCAGCCAGCACTGGCCAGAAAAGCCTAACAGTCTTGCTTTGGGGAAGTGGCCAGTTCCAGGGTGCCTGGGACTTTTTTGTCTCTTTTGATCAGTTTTGGCTTAAAATTTTCATTGTCTCAAAATAGAATAGCTCCCCCTGCTTTTTTTCTGGGTTCCTGTGGGATGGAGTATTGTTTTCTATCTTTTGACTTTTAGTCTATGAGTTTCTTTTTGAGTTAAATATGTTTCTTGAATGCAGTGTATTGTTGAATCTTGCTTCTTGATCCATTCCGCTAGCCTGTTTCTTTCGACTGGTGAGTTGAGACCATTTACATTGATGGCTATGACTGGTATGTATTGGCTTGTCTTTTTCATGTTATTTTCCTGTTGTTGATTCCCTGTCTTTCACCTGTGTTTGTTTGCCTGCCTGGTGCTTCTTTCTATTGGTGTTCTTGTGCTTGTGGTCTTTTTATCCCTTTTAAATATGCCCTTTGAGGGAGTCTGAAGAGTTGGTTTGGTGGTCATGAATTTCTTAAGTTGTTCTTTGTCATGGAAATATCTTATTTTTCCATTGATTTTGAAACAGAGTTTTGCAGGGTACATCAATCTGGGCTGAAGATTGTTTTCTTTTTGGGCTTGAAATACCTCATTCCAATCTCTCCTTGATTTGAGGGTTTCTGTTATGTCTGGTGTGATTCTGATGGGTTGACCTTTTTTTGTTTCTTTTTTCTAGCTGCTTTTAATATTTTATTCTTGTGCTGAATTTCTAGAATCCTGATTATTGCATGCCTTGGTGTACATTTACTTTGGTCATGGCTATTTGGAGTTTGATATGCTTCATTTATTTGTATGTCAAATTCTTTATCCATGCTTGTGAAGTTTTCTGCCATTATTTCTGTGAAGAGGCTTTTAATGGCTTTTCCTTGCCTCTAGCTTTTTCATGACCAATTCTAAGGAACAAATTCTCTAGGCCGCCACCATTCAGGAACAAGGTGCTCTAGGGTTGTCTTCTCAAAGTAAAGACTTTCACTTTTGTAATCTTGAGGCTGCAAAGGGTGGATCCATGATCCTTCTTGTGATGCCCTCAGTCCATCTTTTCTATTCTCCTGTTCCTTCTTGGCAATCAATATCTCCTTTGCTCTATCTTTGCAGACCACAGCTTCCTTGAACTTTCTTTCTGGCCAAACTCACAATATTTTAACTCATTCTGCTGGGCTCTTTGCTCTTGATTCTGATCGTAAATCTGGCTAAAAGCCCCCAACATTAGCCTTGCCACCACCTCAACATTTGCCAGTCTTGAAATTACTTCTACAGTATTAGTTAGTACACCACCTTTAACCTCAGTCTCAAGGAAAGTCTTTGAACATGAGTAAAATGCAGACAAATTTTCTGCTAAGCCATGACACACATGGTCTGCAGTCCAGCAGCCAATGCAGCCCTTCTTCCCAGCAGGAACCTCCTAAGCCTGGTCTTTACTGGTTTTCTGGTGTTCTGAGCTCTGAGCAGAATTTCCCATACAGAACAGCCTAAGACCTTCAAGGTCTACATTTTCAGCTGGGATCTCTTTCCACAAGTCATTCCTAAAGGCTTTTGAACCACATTATCAGGTATAATCATAGCAACAACCCTACCCCTTTGGTATCAAATTCTGTATCAGTTACTTTTCTCTCAGTGCTGAGACAAAACACCCAACACCCAAACTTAAGGTTTATTTAGCTCATAGTTTGTGGAGGTTTCAGTCCATGATCAGCTGGCTCCAAGGCAGGGTGGCATGGCACTGGGGCAACAGTTCATGGTGGTTGAAGACAGCAAAAGGAGCAAGAGCAAAAAGATCTGAAGTATGTTTATCACACACCAGGTTTCCATGTTCATACAAGAGGTGATCAAAAAATATGGTGAATGTTTAAATTTTTAAAAATTACAGTAAAATACACAGAACCATTATTCTCCTTCAAGCTAATCTTCACTTGAAGTACCTTGTCCCATCACTCTTGTCCCTTGCTGATGCAGTCCTGGAAGTCCTTTTTGTGAGTATCATTAGAATATATGGTGAAACATAGGATAAATGCTGCTGCCGTGGGCCACCTAATGGGAAGGCAGACCATAAAGATGTTTTGGTGGTCCTCATCCATCTTATTTGCTTGCTTTGTCACTTTGTTACTTTTGGTTCCTCTAGACAGCCAAACTAACCATGAAAAGTAAATGTTTTAAGTCAATTCAGTATATCAATGCAACCATTACCGTGCAACTAAACGAGATTCTCAGAACTGCTTCAGAACCTGGCACAAATGATGGAGCAAGTGTATTTGAAGTGAGGAGGTATATTTTGATGGCAATTAATGTCAATTTTTAAACTGTAATCATTTTTTGAGCATTCAACATATTTTTGAATACTATTTCCTATAACTTTTGTACTTGGAAACCTTATTCTGGTATTTTTTTTCTATTTCTGGATTCTTATTATGCTATTTATTTTAATCCCCAGAATCTATTCTAGTTTAATTATGGGTATGAAAAATCTTTCTCATAACTTGACCTTATTATTTTCCAATGTTTAATTATTTTTCCATATAAAACTTAGATCTGCTTAATTCAGAGAAACTCTCACTGGAATTTCTATTGGATTTGCAACTACACATCTGTTAGGATGGCCAAAATTCAGAACACTGAGAATATTAAATGTCAGTCAGGATGTAGACAGAAATTTTCATTTACAATTGGTGGAAATCAAAATTGTGCAGCTGTCTTGAGAAAACAGTTAGACAATTTCTTACAAATCACATTTTTACCATGAAATTCCTCAGTGACAGTCCTTGATAACCACATGAGGTTGTTGATTGGTTATTTCCATGCAAAAAAGAATGTGTTGATGTTTTTAATAGATTCATTCAAAATTACCTAAATTTGCATTCTACCACAATATATTTCACTAGGTGAATAGATAACTGAATAAACTCTGGTACATCATACCACAGAATATTATTTAATAATGAAAATAAATGAGTGATCACGGTATGAAAAAAGGTAAAAGAGACTTCATTGGTTATCACTAAGTATATGAAGCCGTCCTGGTAAGGTTGCATGTGTGATTCAGACCACTAGGTGTTCTGCAAAAGCTAAGACAGAGGCGGTGGTCAACAGGGGCTGTGGTAGCAAAGGGTATAAAGAGGTAGTGATGGACAAGTTGAACATTTAGAATGGTTAATTTCTAATTAATGGTACTTGTTGAATTTAAACATACAGTGTTAAAATTTTCCAATGTCTTTCAGTTAAATCCTTTGATCTTCCTTACTCCTTCCTCTGAGTACCTGCTACTAAGCCAACCAATGGTGTCTACGTTCTCCAAGAGCTGACATATGGGCCTATGGTCATGTAATACAAGAGAGGACAGAATAGGAGTATCATTTTGTTCTCTTTTTTTGTATCTCCTATGCGTCTCTTCTGCGTTGCTTGAGATTGGCCTGTAAGATAATACTTAAAAGTTTGAATTAGCCAAGGTGATGGTATACGCCTGGTAATCCCAGTCCACTGGGAGGTTGAGGCAGGCGGATGGGGAATTTGAGCCCAGCCTGAGCACCTTATGCAAAGCCTGTCTCAAAATGAAAAGTGAAGAAAAAGGGGGGTGGGAGTGGGGACCCAGCTAAGAGTGAAGGTTCTGGCTTTGATCTCTAGTGGTAAGTTGAATTAAAACAATGTCATTTTGTGTAGTAGACACTTATGTATGAGCAGGTCAGCCGCATTGCCCTGGTAGCTGGCAGGCTGATTAGGGGTGATGCTGGTATAACATGAAAGTTATCATTTCATTGCTCAAATGTGTTTTTCTTGCTGATAACTGCAGTTGGGTTTAAGTGTTTGTTTTCCCAGTAGCTCTTAAGTCTCTCAATCAGATGATCATTCACTGATTCACTCATTGAGTCATTCAGTTACTGTACATGCTGTCAAAAGTAGGTTCTTAGCAGAAATACAACAAATTAAAGGAAGTACTTTGTGCTAATTGATGATAATTGTTTTCAATAATGCAGTCTTCATAGGCATCATTTCAAGGGTCCTTTAAATAAGATGTGACAAATAGTCCTCATTTCTTTTTGAATAATTAAGATCCCTTGTTCTTGCCTTTTATTAACTGCCAGAACAGTTCCTGGAATTTATCCTAAAATTTTTAAATAAGCTACTCCCTGAAGATGTCCTTTCTCTTCATTGTATATCTTTGATCTTGGTATAAAATTATGAGGCAACTCAAAGCTTTGTAAATTTTCTTTCACAGTAATTATCATTACAGGAAAGTAATATATGTTGTGAGCTTAGATTTAAGAATTTCTGGTTTAAAAATAAGTATATTTTTAAAAACTAAGTATTCTTGGCCCAGGGATTTAGCCCAGTGGTTGAAGTGCTTGCCTAGTAAGTATGAGGTCATGAGTTTGATCCCTGGTACAAAAAACAAACAAAAAAAGACTAAGTATTCTTTTAAAGACATGTTTGTATGTTTTATATATATCCAATTCCAAAGTAGAGAATAGCACACTATGCTAAAAAAAGATTGAATAAAAATGATTTTTTGTGAGAGTATTTGACTCAGGTACTTTTCTCTCATTGCTGGGACAAAACACCCAACACCTCCGATGAAGGAATTAAAGGTTTACTTAGCTCACAGTTTGTGGAGGTTTCAGTCCATAATCAGCTGGCTCCAAAGCAGGGTGGCACAGCACCAGGGCAACACTTCAAGGCAGCAGTCAGCAAAAGCAGCCAGGGCAAAACAGGGAACAACAAACCTCTTTTCCTCCCTTACATTGTACACAGGCCACTCCTCCCCTCCAGGGCGGGTGTAGCACTCCCAAAATCTCCTTGCCTTCCTCTTGCACAGGATGAGAATGTTTACAAAGTAAGAACCCTGATTCTTTGCTTAGTCTCTTAGTTAAACTTACAAGCTTCTCAAGTTGACACAATGTATCAACCATAACAGTATTTCACACTAAAATCAATTATTCATGGAACACATTACTAAAAAATATTTCATTAAGGAGAGATGTATGCACATATGTTACATTTGATACAATAATTTTTTAGGTAAATAGTAATAATTATAACCACTAAGACATTTTTAAAGCATTCTTGGCTTGTATGGCTGAGGCATATTTTTATTAGGAATCATTCATTTAATTTTCCATACGTGTAGGTAGAAATGGAATTCTACTAGGAAGAAGTTCCAAAGCTGATTAAAATGTCAGATTTAGTCAACTGAAATATATGTAAATCGATGTTGTGTATGCCATGGTGAGAAGAAACACAGGTCTGCTTAATAATGGTTAATGAATGATACTTTTGATTTACACATTCAACAAGAAATTGTTTTGAACCTTATAACTGTTCTATTATTTATTCAAAATTCTCTATTCATGCTTTCTTGTAAGATGGCTGCATTTTTTCAGCAGCTTTATTTGATGTCTGAATTAAACATTGAACATGAATATTCAGATTTCTATAATTTCAGATGCTGGGGGAACTGTAAACATATATGCATATATTCATATAATATTTAATCACATTGGTAAACAGAATCTGCAATCATTTCAAGAACTGAAATTTTTAAAGTAAACCATTTTGCAAAGGAACATACTCCTAATAACGGCTTATGTACTATAAAGATCAAAATACAGACACAAGAAGGTAAAAGGTAAGAAAGATTATTTAGCTCTAAGCACATTGAGGAAAAAAAATCTCTGTGAAATAAGGAACTGTAAACTTTCACTTGAGCATTCATTCTTGATTTTTATTTTTGAAAAGTATAATGCCATATAAAACAATTAGGTAGGAAATAAACAGATTTAAGGAAAATAATCTATTTTCTTGCTAAATGAAAGAGGTTGAATTTTATTCATGTGCCTGACTTCCTAATATATTTCTAAGGAATTTGAATGTGAGATTGAATTCCCCTACTCTCTGCATAAATGCACAAAAAATGATTGCAGTAATTGGATACCAGGCTGTAGCAGATTCTTCATCTTTTGGAAAGACAACAGCAGAAGTGGTTGTTGAGGGGAAGGTACTATTTTCTTCCTGTATCAGTGACTGCTTTATGAGCTCTGGCTTTTGGGTGAATAGCATTGAACCCCAGCTCTATTCTTGCATACCTTGTCACTTGGGGCAAAATACTTAATATCATGATTCAGTTACCTTGTGTGTCATACAGTAATAAGAATAATGCTACTATATGGTTTTTCTATGTAGATAAAATGAATATGTCTGTGTACGTGAAAGTACCCAACATGTAGTAAGCACTGTGTACATATTACAGCTTTTTGCTTGCTTCAGAAAAATTGTGTATGCTGGCTACCATAGTAAACACTTTAAATATGTAATCCGTGTAGGTGATGCAGCACAGTTTCCCCACAGAATGTTGCAGCATCTCCCACTCCAAATGCTCTTCTGCAGTATGCCTTTGCTATGCCTTCATTAACAGGCAGAGTGCATTTCTCTGCCCCCCACACCTGGGCAGCCCTTGCACCCTCCTTGACAGCATAATGCAACAACAATGACTTAGGCCCAGGGCAGTCATTCAGTGTCCCACCCATTTCTCCTGCTGGCTGGGTTGGGAGCCAGTCCTAGAAGAACGACTGTTCTGAGAAAAAGCGTGCTGTGAGAGTCCAAGTCATGAGCATGCACACGTCAAGAAAACTCCACAGTGCAAAACGCGTGCACAAAAATAAGGAACCTATTTCGCAAATGGGTCCTTGGACACTATTAGTCAGCTGATGGTGAGTGAATCAGGAGCTATTCTCGCAGGAGTTCCTCTTCAGAGCCTGACCTGCGGACCTGGGGGCGGGGTCAGAGCATGGAATGCAAGGCCATCTACTATGCAGTAACAGACAAAACAATACGGAACCAAATCTGGGACACTTCTGTATGAAAATCTGGGCATGGGCTGCTGGCAGGAGAAGGGACAGGTCTCAGGAATCTACGAATGAAAACACGAAAAACTTACAGGGACAATGTGTGACCCCTGCGAGCACAGGGAGATTATCAGAGCACAGAGAAAACGTGTGCATGCATGAGTATGTATGTGTCGACATCGTCTAAGACAAGAGTTTGCTTGTGGCAATGGGAAAAAGAATTTTTCAGCATTTTGTCCATGTGGTGAAGTGGTTTTTATGGGAATATGTGGATTGGGCCTGCTGCCCTCTTCAAGAAATATAAGATAACATAGGGAAGAGATGAATCTGCAATGAGACACTGACTTTTTGAACGGAATTTACAGGAAATACATAAGAGAATAAGTACTTACAAAATTTGAAAATGAAATTCTGTCTCATCCTTGCTCTCTTCTGGATAAGTTTTTTTTTCAAAATAGTAAATGATCTGAAGTCCAAGATCAAACTAGTTTATTAAAATTTTATCTCCTGTTAAAGATAAATTGAAATCCATGAAATTCTTTATTGTAGTAAACTAGAAGACTTTTAAAACTTTTGAGGGTGTTGTCCCCAGAATGACTGTGAGAAGCAGAAAGGGTTATATTCATAATAAAAAAATTCCTAAAATAGATCATTCATCCATAAGAAACACAAAATACTTGGAAAGGTTTTTATAGCTAGGATTAAAGAATTTAAACATTATAAAATGAAAATTAAAGTCATTGGCCCTCAAATTTCTGCACGCCTGTGTTAGTCATTTCTGAATGAAATGGGTAATTCAAGAGATAACAGTAGCGGATTCATCAGACTGACTACTGGGGCAAGTCTAGCTTGCTCCTTGTTTTGACATGGGCTACAAGCTAAAAATGAATTCTGTGATTGTGAAAAGTTTAAATCAAAATTAAAAGAAAGGTTTTAACTTATATAAAGATATATGATATTCAAGTTTTAATGTCATTAAAAGAAGTTTCATTGTATCACAGGCATCCTTTCAGGTTAGCATTTGTTTATGGCTGTTTAGTGTTGTAATGGAATAATTGGATTGTTGAGGAGGAGGGAAATATAGGCCTCTCAAAGATAAACTTCTTCTCTCTGCTCCCTACCATTTGAGTGGGCTTCTTTAGTGCAGTGGTCATCGCAATGCAAAAAGAAGCAAACGAAGAAACAAACAAGATTAAACCATATAGGCATGAATGTCCCAGCAGCTTCTGTTTCCTACCTTTCTGGAAGCGTTTTCCATGTGAGGAAAGCTACTATTCTAAGACCTCCATACTATGAAAATTCCAAGGAGAATAAGCACTAAAGTTCTATAGAAAGCCACTTGGGAAGTAAATGTTCCCACCAAGGTCACTCCAACCTAGGGAACATAATGTAGAGATTAATTAGATTTTGGATCCACAAAATTCCAAACAGGTTACAAATGTTTAAGATATTAGGACTTTATAGATGGCTGTGTTGCAGCAGACAGTGCAAATGCTTACTATTTGTGATTCTCAGATGTGACAAATGTTAGATTTAAAACCGAGTATCCAAGTAATTCTGAAGCTTTGCAATATATGAACTGGAATTGAAATCCATCTGACTTTCAGCTTTACAATCTTCCCACAGTTATCCCATACAAAGAGGGCACACACACGAAAACCCTGCAAGGATGGCTCATCTAGGAATCTTGTGATTCTTAATTTTTCAGGTTAGCAGCCTTCCAGTTTATTTTTCCATCAATACTTTTGTTTCATAAATAAAATAATGCCAACACTCTTCTCTTCATGATGCATTGAGTGTAGACAGAAGTAAATATAATCTCATATTTGTAGAATACAAAATGAGGCAGCAAAAGTTGCTATTATAAAAGTAATTACACAAAAACATGCACATAAAATTGAAACATGAAAGAAAATTCAGTTATTTTTAAATCAGGGATACAACAATATTTAGCATTTAATATGTGCCAAAACTTGTTTAAAAGATGAATATACAATAGTGACAAAAGGGATGCTATCAATTATCTAAGAATTATTTTATTATAGTAGAAGAACAGACATATACCAAGAAGATAATAACACTGGGCGGAGTGAATATATAGATATGATTTAGCCTTGGTTACAGATATCATTCTTAAAGAAGCGAGTGAGCTCCTGAATGAAGGACAGCTAAGAGTAAACCAAAGCAGGAATATCCTAGGGTGGCCTGGAATTGAAACATTTCCCAGGACAAGACTTTCAGTGCTAAAAGGGGGTCAGTACCAAGCAAACCAGGATAAGCTAGTCAGTCTAGAATGAGCTAAATATAAACATGGAGACACACTTCCCAGAAAGTGCACATTAAAAATCTTGAGATTGAAAGGAAAAAGAACACATTTCAGGAAAAAAATGAATTTTTAAAATCTGCACATAACTCACCAAATATGCTAAAATCATTTATAGGGAAACCCTTCCTTCATCCT
Source organism: Cuniculus paca (assembly GCA_004365215.1). NCBI lineage: Eukaryota > Metazoa > Chordata > Mammalia > Rodentia > Cuniculidae > Cuniculus > Cuniculus paca. The sequence continues at coordinate 2,936 of RJWT010036675.1, read as the reverse complement.
GATCTGAAATGTCATCGTTGTATAAAAATATTCATGTTGACCTTGCTCTGTTTATAAACTTTTTTGACTTATTTATTCATATAATCTTGGGTTAATACTAGGGACTTTTAAATACCATTGATCCACCTATAAGTAAAAAAATTATCTGCACAAGTCTTCTTATATAAGATATAAAAATGATTAAACATTACAATTTCTAAGGCAATTTTAATAATATCTAGTGGTGAAGATTAACACAACACAATCATGCTGACTTTAGACATGTTTTGGTTTAAATGCACTATGGAATTTTCATAATTTGCACTAATGTATTGATTTTTCTTTCACCTGCGTTTAAAAATCGTATCAGAAGAGGACATAAACCAGTAAGAGGTAAGCCCTTGATTCTGACACATGAAACAGAGAGACAAGAACTTTTTAAAACATATTCTCATATACATGTGGGAAAAAGATGCGTTTTCTAAGAAATCTGGAAATCATTATAGGGAAAGAATATGGTTTCTGCCAAAAATATTTTCTAATTTGTAATATATCCTTAACTCTAAAATTGTCTGATGATTCTTCCTAAAAGAATAATCTTGAAATCAAAATTTAGGGTCTAGCATTGCCAAATCATACACAGTGTAGCTCATATATTTTACACTGACTGTCAACTCATACCTTAGAGATGAATTGTACTGGAATTGCATGAATTTTCATTATGTGGAAACAGATGATTTTCCAAAATATATGGTTAGTCCCAGAACATACAGTTGGTCTTTCTTGAGTTAGCCATCATTTTAAGAGTACTGATGGAAAAGATCTTTCAGCATATGAATCTTTTCATTGTTTTGGTTTTCTGTGATTCTATCTCTCTCTCTGTGTGTGTGTGTGTGTGTGTGTGTGTGTGTGTGTGTGTGTTCTTTACAAAGTTGCCTTTTTGGCATTCATTTTGTTTTTAAAATACTCTTAAGAAATGTGATTGTGAAATGGCTGTGTTTTTCCTGATCGTTTCCCTTATCAGGTCTTGTGAATATTTCAAGTAAGATTTTCTCTCCTGAAAAGAGAAAAAAAGAATCCAGGGATAATTAGAAGGAATTAACAACTACATACATTTACACTGCAAGTAGTTTTAGTCAATTCCTTATGTTTTCTGATGGCACTCTAAAATGGCTAAAACCGCATCTAGCATTTAGTGAAGGTTAAAAGTTTACATGTTCCTGAAGAATGCATTTTCTTGTCACACTTTATCCTTCCTTCCTGCTTAGGATACATTCTTCTCCGCTGTGGGTGGGGAAGATTCGTAGCCATTAGGGAATCATGAGGCTGATCATCATATCAAGCCAAGATTTTTAAGAGTTGCTGGGTAAATGATTTGCTGGTGCTAGGAGATTTTTTTAAAGCACTGTCAGAAACAGAGCATTTTGTAATCATGTTTCTAATAATTGCTATTGTTCTTGAGTGTTTGACATTTGACAAGTATTTCTTCAAAATCATTTATAAGAAACATAAAAAGCACAATTTACCTTTTGTGTTTTCATACTAGTTTTTCCTTGGGAAATCTTAGTTATTTTTTTAATTTCTAAAATTATAGTTTTATTTATTATAAAAAAAATTATTGCTTATTTATGTTTTGTAAATACTCTTATGAGCTGCATTAGCTAATTAGCTTAATAGCTGCATTAGAATAATAGTTATATATTACATTTTATGAAATTGTGTATCAAGCCAAGCATTTAATCCACAAAGATACTGCTTTGACTACTTACTGTATTTTTTCCTTTATACCGACTTTCTCACTAAAATATTTTTCTTGTTTTAGAGGAATGTTAGGAGTATGGCAAAATTGATACAAAGACACAGAGATTTTCCATATGTCCCCTCTTCCTACCCACCTATACTTTCCTGTTATAAACATCTAGATGGAGTGGAACACTTATAATTAGTCATGAAATCAGTACTCCTAATTCATAGTTTATATTGGGTTTCTCTTTTGATATTATAAATATTTTTGACAAATGTATAATTATGATATATGTCTGTCATGAGAGTGTCATTCACATTTATTGGCCTAAAAACCTTCTAATTTCTGATGCTTTCTCACCTTTCCTTGCCAGTCTTTTTACCGTCTCTGTCCCTTCGCCATTGTCAGCTGTCATATAGTTGGAAGCATGCAGTAAATCGCTTTTCAAACTTAATTCTTTCACTGAGTAATATCCACTAAAGTTTCTGCCATGTTTCTACCAAGTGTTTTGTCATGGTTTTATGGGTCATTTATTTCTAATTCTAAATGGTCTCTGGATGTAGTCATGTTCATTCATACATTCTTTACTGAAGGACAATTTGTTATTCCTTCAGTAAATAAATAAAGGATAATTTGTTATTCTGAGTTTTGGAATAAAGCTGCTATAACTATCAAGTATTTTTGGACATTAGTCTTCAATTACTCTGAGTTAACAGCAAGGAGTGTAATTCCTAGATCACAAGACAAGAGTACATTTAATTTTGTAAGACACTGCCAGTCATTAAAAGTGATTGACACCAGCAATAACAGGTCCTGTTTTATGTTCTCACAAGCATTCACTGTGGTCAGGATTCTGACTTTGGTCATTGTCACAGGTGTGCAAAGTTATTTATTACAATTTTAATATGCATTTTCCTAATGACACCACCTGTGGAGCATCTTTTTGTATGCTTATTTTCTATTTATTCTTCACTGAGGTGTCTGTTATGAACTTTGGATCATTTTGTTAATCAGGCATTTAGTATTTTTTAAGTCGTCTTTGCATGTTATTTTTTAATATACCTTTTTCAGGTAGGTTTTTTAAAATATTTCTCCAAGTCTGCTCCTCATCTTCTTATTCACTTGACATTGCTTTCACAGACCAGACACTTCTAATTTAATGAGTTTCAACTAATTATTATTTTTTTGCTTCCATGGGTTATGTCTTGTCTCT
>RJWT010036674.1:0-13213 GCA_004365215.1 Cuniculus paca | reverse complement strand
TCAGTATGCTGTTTCCTTCTCCAGGTTCTAGGGGGAAAATCAACCCTCGGAGTTTTTTGACTCCTACTGCTGGCTTCTTTCATTGGCTTCAGGCTCCTTGCAGCTTCAACACTAGCAACATCAGCCCAGTCCTCAACGTTGCTATCTTGCAGGTTCACTCTCTTGTCCCCTCCTTCCATGGTGAAGGACCTGTGTGATTACATCAGGCCCACTCCAATAATCCAGGATAATATCCAGTATGTTTATTTTTCAAGAAGCTGATTGATAATCTTCATTCTATTGGCTACCTCAAGCCTCCTCTGCCAAATGTAACAGCATATTCACAGGATACAGGCACTATGGCATGGATGTCATTGTTAAAGGCAGCCATACATTGCTTAACTTTCTAAAAATCCAAGAGAAGAGACGTGTAGGCTGGAATATCTCATGCTGCGTCACGATGGCTTGGAAGTGCCAGTTTCCCTCCGTGGCCCTTTAGTTTCCCTGCCTTCACTTCTTCCACCATCACACACTGCCAAGAACCCAGTAACCATAAGGACACATGCCGTGGGTGCTACCTTCATGTTTTGAAAGGCACATTTAATAGTAGATAGGAGCATATGTTCACATGATCTTAATTTTAAATCTGAGATTCATTGGCAGATGTGATAATGTGAGTATATTATTTAGCATTTCTAAATTCAGTTTTTTAAACATTGCAAAATTTTATGAATTGGTGGTATCTAAAGTTTTGAAAGCGTATTTTATTTAATATATTAATACAACCTTGGCAATCATAGTACAAGAATTTCTTGAATATAGAAACTAAGGAATAAAATGCTGCTTCCTATGTTAAAAATATAAAAAACAAAACCCAAAGTTTTCCTTTTACCCTCTATGATCTTTTTGAATCCCTGCCAGAACCAGAAAACAGAACACCTCCCTTTATGTTTATTAGACCTTATTGGAACAAACAGGGGAGATTTAGATGTGACCAGTCTTTCCTGAGTTTTTGCCAGTCCTTACACGTGCACAATGGTATTGAGAAATGTCACTATATTTTGCATGTGGCCTTATTTCTACGCATGAGTTCTGTAAACCTCAAACAATGAAGGATGAGAGAGGACTGGAAACCCTTGGACATGTCATAAGATCATAACTCTCGGGTTTGCACAGGTTTAATTTTCAGTACATATCAGGATGGTAAAAGCAAATTGACAATCTAAGTTTATATGTCTGAGGCTAAGAGTGGACAGCCGTACTTTGGAAGGAGCATTCTGTGAGACTGCTGTGAATTTACCAAACACCTCCCCCAGAGAAAGTTGTGGAGCTTGGTACGAGACATCTTTAACCCTCAACTTAATTTGAGTTCCATACAGCATACTAATCCAGTGTGGCCATACTGTTGACCCAGTCCAGTTAGGAAGTATGTTTCAACAGAAAATCCAGCACAGTTCATTTCTTTCTACATTGCTGGGAACTTTTTTAGAAATGATATTGCCTAGAGTTTAGCTTCTAGAGAGCAGTAGTTAATCTCTGTACTTGATATATCAGACTAGTTGTTAATACTTTTTTTTTCTTTTTGAGACAGGGTCTCACTATGCAGCTCAGGCTGGCTTTGAGCTCACTTTGTAACCCAGGCTGGTCTCGAACTCACAACAATCCTCCTGTCTCAGCCTCCTGAGTGCTGGGATTATAGGGGTGCACCACCATGCCCAGCAATACTTAGTTCTTAATAAATGGCAATGCTCAAAAAATGGCAATGCTCTACTAAGAAATATGTGTACATTAGTTATTTATAACAAAAATAATGGTGGGTTGGAGAGAGAAGCATTCACAAGATGTTCAGAAGACATTAACCAGGATCTCCAGGTACTCAGAATAGAGGGATGAACAAAAATCTCAAATGCAGGAAGGCAATTTGAAAGAGAAGCCCACCCAATAAATTCCAGTATCAGGGTTATTTAGAGAAAGAAGCAAGGCTGTCCTTGATGTTATCCCAGGTCTATTTACAGCACTGATCCAGTGAGCACACCATCTTAGGAAAGAATGTAACCCACACAGGAAGAAGCAAAGTAGAGTATGATAGCTGCAGCTGGGCTGCTGCATTCGGTACCTGGCCACTGCTCAGTGGCCGCCTGTCCTAAGTGTCCTCGCATGCGCAGACAGAACCTAGGAAGTCAGATGCTCACAGGAGAGGGTCTCTTCAGATTACAGCACTAAGGAAGGTGTGGGATTGTGGTAAAGAATCACACAGAAGAGAGTAACAGGATACAAGTTCTAGAGAAAGAAATGAAGTCACTGTTCTAGATAAGGACCAGGAACCAGACACTGAGAGATCCATGGGACAATGAATTTTAGTGGCATGCAGTGGTGGCTAGTGTGAACTAGGAGTGGAGAAAAGATATGGGAGCAGCGCCACAGTGGTCACCCTACTGCTGCCTCCCAGACACTGCCAAGCTCTGTGTGTGGTATTCTGCATGTTGCCCAACTTCCAATAGATGCAGAGAAGTCAGTGCCCATTCAGGATCCATCCCACCACCCATCAAAAGCTGCTGAGCTTGATGCCCATGTGAATCTCCTCTCACTGGCTCCCAAGCATTGCTGAGTTTCAGGTAGAAGGGCCCTTCTCCACTGAAACCTAAATGACACTAAATCTGTGGGCTGGTAGGCACAATTTGAGAGGCATAGGCAGAGTTTGGCATGAGTAGAAAGCCAAAGAGGAACGGTAGGGTCAAAAAGAATAGTATGGTGTGCTCACTCAGAGATGCATAAGAAGAGCAAGTTATTGTACAGTGAAGGAGACAGGGGTCAGGGAACCACCTCCGGCTGTCAGTGGGAAATTTAGTGATTAACAAGTCCTCTCCTCAAATGGTAAGATTCAACAGGTGTGATCATAAGACAGAGATAAAATCCTCCATCTAATGATGCTCACAGGACTGTAACTGAAACCTAACAGACTTAGGCTTGCAGAGTTAATGGAAAGTGGGCTTGATGATCTCCCAGACTCCCAAGCACCTTCATAGATAGGCAAGAGAACAAATCGTTGGAAGGGAACAGTTCAAACATACTCTTCTAACCATGACAGCGGGGCGCTAGAGCTCAGCTCCCTACAACTGCAGCAAGAACAAGTCTCTCCGTTTCTTTTAACTAAGGGAGAAAAGCTCTCTGGTTGAATTCAGAATGAAGTATAAATAGAACTGAGAGAACTCTTTATTTTGTGTCTTTGTATGTATGTAATTTTTCCTGTTTTTTCTTTTTTTCCTTTCATCTGATGTATGTGTATGTATATGCAAAACAGAGAATAAAAATTAATTAGTGCTTTATATTAGATACTTTCTTCATGGTCATATGAGGTTAACTTTTACCAAAAATTGTGTTTGGAGAACTCATTCTACCAGCATAGCAATTGACTTTGACCATCTTACAATTTCCCTCAGTTTCCAATTATATTTCTCCCTCTCTTCTTTCTTTTCCCTGCCCTCCTAAATAACCTCTTAAACCCTGTGTTCCTCTCCCTCTATGCCAAATATAAAAATAATATCAACAAAGTCCTATATCTTTTCTTTCTTTGATTTTCTGCGGTCTTTTTACTTCTTCCCTTCTTTATGAACTATTTTTTTATTTTCTCCTTCCTTTCTCCTCTCCTCTTCCTCTATGTCTGAGCCTATTTGTCATCAGCAGCTTTTTATTGTCTTCCTGAGTTACTGAAAAAGGTGTGAAATTCATAAATTAAGTTTTAAATTATATAAATGCTAGACAGTTACATTAAGTGTGTAGAGTAGGTGCATGATCACAAAAATATTCACAAAGCCAAAAGCATATCATAGGGAGACATACACAAAATGAGGAAATCTCCACAGTAGTGACAGTTTTTCTATCCAACTGATGATCTTTAACCCATGGCACAAAAACAATAGAAATATGAGAAAACAAGGTCATAAGATACTTCCCAAAACTGTTAACTCCCTGAAAATTGATCTCATTAGCATTGAAATGGAGGAAGATTCAGGCAAAGAATTCATAGTCCAAATTGTTACAGCATTTGAAGAGATTAAGGAAGAAACTAACAAGTAAATCCATAAGATGTTCAGTGAGTGGATATAAATAAACAGATAAAAGATCTAATCAATATAACATTTAATGAATTTTAAAAAGAAATAACTATTTGAATTAAAGAAGATAATTGAAGATATGAGTGATGAGTTTTATAAAAATTAGAGATTTGCAAAGGAATCAAGCAGAAATCCTCAATAAGAAAAATACTATTGAAAGTATGGACAATAAGAATGACCAATATGAGAGGAGATTATCAGAACTTTCAGACAAAGTTGATGTAGTAGACACCCTAAAAACAAGACACTGTGGGAGATAGATCAAACAGACATCAATGAACCTGGATTCAAGTACTGCTAGATGACTAAAAAATTAAATTAAAAATTATATGCATTAGAAAAAGGTAAGATTACAACAAAGCTATAAAAAATTTATTCACTGAAATCACAGAAAATTTTTTTCCAAATCAATGGAAAGAATTCCATGTTCAAATAAGTGGTCATATAGAACCCCAAATAGCCACAACCAGAAAAGAATTTCTCCATGACACATCATAGTCAAAATGATAGAAATTCAGAACAAAAGAAAATACTAAAAGCTGATATAGAAAAGTATCAAGTAAACTATAAAGGTAAATCCATCAGAATAACAAATTTTTCATCACAAACCGAAAGCCCAAGACAGTTTGTGCACATTTCTCAAGCAAATGTCAAACCAGATTACTCTATTATGCAAAATTATCTTTCACAATTGATGGGAAAAGAAAAAGTTCCCATGACAAGAGAACCAAAAAAAGTCAAGACCACCAAACCAGCATTGCAGACAGTACATAAGTGAATCCTAGACAGAGGCATTAAGGACTATATCACCAAAAAACCTAAAGGAAAGAGTACATCTAACTGGGAGCATAGTTAAACACAAAGAACAGAAAATTTAAAAAAGTCAGTAGTGGCAAATAAGTTACTATCTAAATGAAGTGAAAAGATCCAGCAAATACCTTTCAATAATAACATTCAATGTCAATATCTAACTCCCAAATCAAAAGACACAGACTGGAAGATTGGATTTAAAAAAAAACCAACTATATGTTAACTGCAAAACATACCCTTCATTCGTGAACAAACATATAGATTGAAAGTAAAAACATGGAAAATGATATTTCATGCAAAAAGATCCCAAAAGCAAGCAGGAGTAGCTATTTTATTTTCAAACAAAGTAGACTTCAAGGCAATACTGATCCAAAAAGACAAAGAAAGTCACTACATACTGGTAAAAGGTAAAATTTAACAAGAAGAGATAATTGTAAGTATACATGCACCAAATGCTGCCACAAACAATTTCTTGAAAGAAAAACTACTAGACATAAAAGGATAGATACACACCAATGCAATCGTATTGGGGGACTTTAGTACCCCACTCACAAGTAGGACAACTGGACCAAAAATCAACACAGAAATCAAAGTTGAACCATACTAATGAATAGTCTTAACATATCTAAAGAGTGTTTCAGTCAATAACAGAATACATATTTATCATAGTACCATGCAGAACTCTCTCCAAAACAAACTATATGTTAGATCATAAACATGCTTAAGTAAATGCAAAGAATTGAAATAATCTTTTCCCTACTATCAGATCTTAGTGAAATGAAACCAGAAATCAATAGCAAAAGAAATCACGGAAACTGTACCTATACATGAAGATTAAATAATACAGCTTTGTACAATCAGTTGGTCACAGAAGAAATCAGGCAACAAGTTAAAAAGTTCATAGAATCAAATAACAATAGCAACATAATGTACCAAAAGTTATGAGGACACAATGAAAGCCATTCTAAAAGAGAAACTCATACTTGTTCAGGCTGATATTAAAAATTAGAACAATCCTAAATAACCTAATGATGCAGCTCAATGTCATAAAAATCAAGAGCAATTCAAATTCAAAATTTATTGATAGAAATTACAAATATCAGAGTAGAAATTAATAAAATTGAGAGTGGAAAACAATACAAAATATCAAGGAATCAAAGAGTTGGTTCTTTGAAACGGCAAACAAGTTTGACAAACACAGGCAAATTTACCAAAAGAAAAAAGAAAAGACTCATATCAATGAGATTAGTAATTAAAAAGACAAAATCACAATAGATTTTGCCAAAATTCAAAGGACATAGTTTGAAAACATATATTCTAGTAAATTGGAAAATCTAGAAGATATGGATAAATTCCTCACACATATGAAGTACCAAATTTAACCAAGAACATATCAGAACTATGAACAGACCAATGACAGGCAAAGTAAAAGAGCTAATAAAAAAGAAAAGCTCAGAACCCAATGGATTTATTTGTGAATTTTACCAGAACTTCTGAGAAAAACTAATGTCAATGCTTTTCAATCTCTTCCATGACATTAATAGGAAAGAAACAACTAAACTCATTTCTTAAATCTAAAATTACCCTAATACTAAAACTAGACAAGGACACAACACAAACTGAAAACTACAGACACATCTCCTGCATAACAACCTTGGGCCCACTGAGGAAAAAAATCAGGAAATCACTACCATTTCAATAACCTCAAAAAATTAAATACTTAGGAATTAATCTAACCAAGGCAGTGAAGGAGGTCTATAATAAAACCTAGAATGCTCTGGGAAAAAGGGGGTATTGAAAAGGACATTAAAAAATAGAAAAATACCACATCATTTGTTCCTGGATAGGAAGAACAGATATAAAAATGACCATGTTAACAAAATGATATATAGGTTTAATGTAATTCCAATAAAAATACCAACAGTATTTTTCAGAGAACAAAGATTTCTAAAATTTGTATGGAACCAGAAGATACCCAGCGTATCCAAAGCAATCCTGAGCAACAAGAGTAAAGCAGTACGCATACCTACTAATTCCCCAATATGAATGTAATTATTACGCACTGCAAACAAATAGCAACAATTTAAAATGCCAAAACTTTTTTTATAACATTCAGCCAAGAGCTGAGAGGAACGGAGTGGTAGAATGCTTAGAAAAGGCCCTGTATACATTCCCCAGCTGTGCAAACAAACTGGAACACAGCCTCAAGAGAAGGCTGATACACTTAGTAGATGGTGAAACTGAGGCCTAAAGAAGTCAAAGAAGTTCACATAGGAAAGGGTAGGATGATGTCCCCTTTTATCTCCATACTCTGTGATTTTCACTGTTACTTATGAAGGCAATGCTAAATATATATAAAGAAACAAATAAATCTTAAACAAAATTTAATAGAATCTTCCATTTTTTATTCAATGATTTAGTTTTCTTCCAACATAGTCTAGATTTTAGTTACCACTCTGCCCTCCCTAATAGAACTCCCCTAAAGGATTAAATTTGTATTTTTCATGAAATGGACTCTTAGAAGCATCCTGAATGGTAAGGGACTGACATTTTCTCCCCTCCCATTTTCTGGATTACATCATAAACTAATAATAGTTTTGTTAAATAAAATAATAAATATGTAGATGACATATGGATGCAGTAATTGTTAGCAGTAACCAATGGGAGAAAGTAGGACTCTATAGACCCTTTTATCCCATTCATAAAATCAAGGAAAGGCAACTGTGATAATTTCTATTACTTGCTATGCATTAATTATAAGAAAATTGGTTTCCTCTACCAAACTGCTGAATTAAAATTATCTTTCTACTCTGCGGTTCTCTAGTTCTAAAATCAGCAGAAAGAGTTCAATTATTTTTTATGTCAAACTTCTATAAATGACTCAAGGTCAAAAGGATTTTTTTTTTACTGAGACAGGGTCTTGCTATGTAGTTTAAGACAGGTGATGAACTCACTGTATAGCCCAGGCTGGCCTCAGGGTCCCAGTGAATCTCTTGCCTCATACTACTGTGTGCTGGGAGTATAGGTCTGAGCCACTACACCCAGTAACAAAAGAATTTTTGTGTTTACATTTGTTAAATGATACATAAAAAACATAAAACTGTACATATTTCTGGAGTATCATGTTGAAACATGTAAACATTGTGTAACATTTAAATAAAAGTAAACATATATCTCTACTCTAACATTTTTAATCATTTCTTTATGATGAAAATATTGAAAATATTTTTTCTAGCTTTTTATGGTCCCTTTATTGTGCAGTATAGCACACCAGAACTTCTTACTCCTAACTGTGCCTTAGTATCCAGTGAGCAACCATTCCCATTCATTGATCAACCTTTCCCATCCCTCCTTCATCAAGTGGTACAGGGATTATTTTGAAGTAGATTCTTAACTTTTCCCCTCTCTTTGGCCTAAATTGGTGATAAAACTCAATAGTCCAGTTACAATGCACTTGTTTCTCCTGTAACGAAAAGGTCATGATAAGGAGAAATGCATTAACATGAAAAAAGGCCCAGAATTATTATAAAATATTAGGCAATGCTTTCCTTTCTTGGTAATAGAGTTTGAGATGGTGTCTCATCTATTTAAGAAATACGTTGCATTAGGTCCCTGGTCATGTGACTCAATGTTCTATAATTTACACAAACTTAGTTATAAGCTAAGGTGCATATTGCTTGCTAAAACCATGCATTTTTAAATGATTGAAAATAAAAGATAAAGAGTAGCAATAATTAAATGTTTCTTAGAAAAGGTCAATGATATAAGGAAATGGTTAATCACAATGAGAGAATAATGAGAAAGTTTAAAATGTATTTTTCAGCAACAAAATGGAATAAAAGCTATACAAGCTGAGAGATTTACTAATTTATAGCAATTAAGTAGTTAATTAGAAATCAGTAATTATCCCTGCCGCTTCATTAAGAACTCTGTACAGATTCCTAATATAAGTTGTTGGAAAGTCTACTTATCTTAGTTATTGGGATTTCATAGGAAATTGCTTTCAGTGTATTAAAGGACTATTTCATTAAAACTTTGCTTGGTCATCCGTAGAAACACAAGTTAATTCCTGAGTCTAATAGTTCTGAGTTTGCTAGTGAAGTGTGACTGAAAGTCACAGATAGCATAAGTAACTTTCTATTCTTCAATCACTGGGGCAGATATTTACGCTGGTGCCCCCTCTTACTGACTGGGCATCTGTTCTTACTGTTCAGTGCACTGAATTAGTTTTTCAAATACTGTGAAAATAGTTTGTCCTGCAAATAGGTGACAGACCATAGGTAAACATAAAACCTATAAGAAGATACTGACTTCAAATCCCCTCCTCACCCACCATATTGGAACTCTAACTTACTTCTGTATGTAAAGTTCTGCAGCCTAAATCTATGAAGACAAAGCTCCAGAAATGAGATCAACATGGTAATAGACCCACTGGTGGATCTGTTTGCTATATTTTTTTCAGTTGACAAACCTGCGATTTTCTTTAAAATTGTCAGCAAGCCTTCTCACAGAGCTCACAAATTTAGTAGCTATAGTACTTTAAATAAATGGATAGTAGAATAGGAGTAATTCCTACTCCATCATGTGGTATATGAAGAATGAAGTAATGAGTATGTGCAATTTCCTAACTCTGTTATAAGTGTGTACTCAGTTAATGGTAAAGAATATGAAGGAAAAAATTTCCCTATGTTTTTCAGACTAATTATAAAATAATTTTAACAATGTATTTCTTCACCAAATGAATGCACTGTTTTTAATCACCTTTTAAAAGCAGACATTTAAATTATCTTAAATTTTTCGAAATTGGAAAGAATCTCATCATGAACATATGTATAACACTGTTTCTGAGATTTGAGTTATCACTCATCAAGCTTTTGCAAGTGGATTGATTATATCAAAGAGGTGCAAATTTCATAAAGAGCCCATTGCAAACACTTCTTATTTACTGTACTTACTAATAATGACTAATTTCAACTGATACTTGACTTTAAGTTTAGAAATTTGTTATATTAGTATGAAAGATTAATGAAAGTGCAAGTTAGCACATCATATTATGAAAAATATTTGAGAAAAGAGGTAGAAACTAGAAGCTACAGATTCTTAGGCTTTGAGTAGGAATTGAGGCTGAAATTGGGTATTAAGAAAAGAATTTGTATTGTTTAATCAGAAAAATGACAGACAGAGATATACATCATTATACTTGCAGACAATAAGCATATGAATTTTAACCATCTTTATAGACAGATATTTGTCTGAATGACAGGAAGAAAGGGGCATTGATTAGAATCTAGAGTAGAACCTTATTAAATTATTTGAATTCCTTATATATTTAGGTATTAGCCCCCATGAATGATTGACAAATATTTTCTCCAATCTTTTAATTGTCTCTTTACTCTGTTGTTTCCTTTGCTTTGCAGAAACCATGAAGTTTGATGTAATCACATTTCTTTAATTTTGCTTTTGTTGTCTGAGCTTTTTGCATGGTTCTTTTTTTCCAACCAATATTATAGCTTTTAATCTATGATCTATGTTTTCCTATAGTAGTTTCACTTCTTATTTGAGTCCGTAATCCATTTTGAATTTGTGTTTACATATGTTGTGAAACGAAGGTCCAATTTTATTCTTCTGCCTATGACTATCCATTTTTCCAAAACTACAGTGTACATCTTAACGCTGGGCGTCTTTGTTAGAAATTGAGAGACAGGTTGCTTGGTATTATTTCCGGTCTTTCTATCTTGTTCCACAGGTTGATATGTCATACCATGGTATTTTTATTACCACATATTTGTAATATGTTTTGAAATCAGGTCATATGATTCTTCTAGATTTTTTTTTTTTGCCTCAAGAGTGCCTTGGTTTTTTAAAGTCTTTTGTACCATATGAATTTTAGGATTTTTTTTCTATTTATTTCATGATTTGGATCTGGAAATATCCTCCAGGAAATGTCATCCAGAAGCTTGTTTATATAGGGCCTGGAGCCATTGTTCAGAGGTGAGGCTTTTGGAAAATGATCACATGATAGGAACTTTGATAGGTTAATCCATGAATGGATTCATAACTTGATGGCATTTTTGAGGATGATGGAAACTTAAGAGATGGAGCCTAGGTGAAGGAGTGTGTCCTGGGTGCGTACTTAAGCACTTTTGTATCTTGTCCCTGACCCATTTCTTTCAGGCTCTCTTCCTGCTTTCTGGCTAACATGAGGTAAATAGCTTTCTTCCAGTATAACTTTCTGTCATGATGTTTCCTCCTGGCCACAGGCCAAAAGCAATAGAGCTAGCTGACCATAAAATAAAACTTTTGAAACTGGGAGTCAAAATAAATCTTTCACCTTTTAAGCTTTCATTCTCAGGTATTTTTTTCATAGCAGTTGAAAGCTGATTAACACAATTTCTATGCAAAACAACATTAGAATGTTGATAGAGACTGCACTGAATCTGTAGATCACTTTGGGTAATATTAATTTAGCAATATTAATTCCTCTAATTTAAGAGACTGAATTACTTTCCATGTATTTATGTTATCTTAAATTTCTCTCTTCAATGATTAATAGTTTTAAGTCTATAATCTCTCAGCAGTTTTGATAAATTTAATATTATTTGTTTTATTCTTTTAAATGAGATTATCTTGCCTCTTTCATTTTTGAATAATTCTTGGTGAGTATGTACAAACAGTATAGATTGTTTGTATTGATTTTGTATCTTATAAATTTTACTGAATCTGTTTACTAGTACTATCAGATTTTTAAAAAACTATTTATTTACTCACTTATTTCACTGGGTATAGCACCTAGGGCTTTTGCACTGAGCTGTAGCCCTAACCACTTTCACTTGGAGGCAAGTTCTGAGTTGCACAGGCTAGACTCAACTTTCAATTAAAATAAAAGATAAAATTGAAAAATATAGAGAAAATAAAATACTGTAAGTCATCTATCTGTCTTTAAAAATCTACAAGTCACTTGCTATGAAAGAATGAAACACTTGAAACAAATAACTATAGTTCACATTTTGTGTGTTTGGCATGTCGGATTAAGTACAATATTTAAAAGTTGACAGGCAAAAAAAATTTAAAAGCATCAGTGGCTAACATATTTTAACCTACTTACTATGTGTCAGACACTGTGTGAATGTTCTTACATTCTTTATCTTATTTAATGTTCTCCAAATCTGTATATAGCAGGACCCTTATTTCAATTTTCCAGAAGGGTAAATGAAACAGTAACTGAAGAGGATAAGCAAATACCTTATTCCAAGCACATGATACATGGAAAAGTCAGGATTTATTTGGTTCTGTTTGATTCCAGAGTACATACACATGTACACTGTCCTCTGGCATGGAGACATTCATGAAAAATCAAATTTGTTCATTGAAGCTATTTTATAAAAGTCCAGGCCAAAGGTGGTTCCAGAGAAAATGGATATACAGAAATAATGTAAGACTAAATGCTAAGTTGTATACAACAGGCAAAAAGAGGATCCAAGGACAAATTCAAGTGCATATATATGGGACACAAGAAGTTCAACAATATCACTGAAAGCAAACCAAAACCAGACATCAGTTGTTTTTAGTAATAAAATAAGCTTATATTTAACAACAACAAAATAATGTGGGAACCCTTAAAAGACTGTTTAAAAATTGACAGGCAAAAAAATTTTAAAGTGTCAGTAGCTAACATATTTTAACATACTTACTATGTGTCAGACACTATAAAATACTGTTTTATAATTGTATCCCCTCAGCCCCAAAAATTCCAAAAAAATGTTAACAAAAGTATAGCATGAGAAGTTTTAGACAATGGTTTGCTAATACTGTATATCTTCTCATTTCTAAAGACAAGCACATATAAAAATAATTAAATGCATCATGTAGTGACCTGACTCAACAGTTCCCAATCGTTTTTTGGCACCAGGTACTGATTTTGTGGAAGACAATCTTTCCACGACTAAAGGAATAGGGCGGGTAATGGTTTCAGAATGATTGAGCACATTATATTTACTGTGCATTTTATTTCCATTATTATTACTATTATTATTATTATTATACTTAACTAAATAATCACCTCAACTCACTGGAATGCAGAATTAGTGTGAGCCCTGAGCTTATTTTCCGGAAACAGATGGTCCCATCTGAGGGTGATGGGAAGCACTGACAACTGAGTGTGTTGCTCATGTCCGATCTATGTCATAATCTCAATTTCAGTTACTGCAGAAAACTCTGCTTCAAAAACACAGGTGTTGAAAATGGAAGCAGGCTTTTCTGTGTCTTTGTGGCAATCTAGGATATTACTCTTTGACTATAATTCAGAATGT
>RJWT010036673.1:0-13189 GCA_004365215.1 Cuniculus paca | reverse complement strand
GTTGTACAAAAGCTTTTCAATAAGATGAGAACCCAGTTGTTGATTCTTTGTAGTATTTTCCATGAGGTCTGGGTTTTCTTCATGAAGTCTCTGCCTATACCTGTGTCTTCAAGATTTCTACCTATTTTCTCTTGCAGCAGATTTGGTGCTTCTGTTTTGATAGTTAGATCTTTCACTCATTTTGACTTTAGTTTAGTGCATGGTGACAGATATGGGTCTAGTTTCAGTCATCATGTGGAAAGCCAGTTTTTCCTTCACCATTTACTGAAGAGGGCATCTTTCTTCCAATGAACATGTTTGGCTCCTTTGTCAAAGATATGGCAGCTGAGTGTGTTTGGAATTGTGTGTCCACCCTCTAATCTGTTCCACTCACCCTCGGGTTTGTTTTATTCACCAGTGCCATGCTACTTTTATCACAGTAGCTTTGTGTTAAATTCTCCAAACTCATAACATTAGGTTTCTGTTTCTTCCTTATGTCTATTATATTCGTTTTATATATTTGGGTCCTCTGCTATGGAAATGCATATATATTTAGAATTATTATTTCTACTTGCTGAATCAACTCCTTTGTTATTATACAATAACTTTCCTTATCTGTTTACTGCTTTGGATTTGAAATCTATTTTTATGGTAATAGTGTGACAACTCTTGCTTCCTTTGGCTTCCATTTGCATAAAACATTTTCTCCCATTCCTTCACTCTCAACCCAGGTGTGTTCTTAGAGGCAAAGTGAGTTTCTTGTATGCAGATGTAGTTGGTCTCACTTTTTAATCCATTTAGTCTCTCCATGACTTTTAATTGAACAATTGAATCCATTTACATTGAGGTAATTATTGACAGGTAAAGTCTTTAATTTTATTTTAAAGATAATAAAACACAACGAAACATAACAGAATAAATCCAATCAAAACAAAGCAGTAAAATTGGTGAACATCAAAGAAGGTAATGGGAAAACAACAATGGCTACTATAGTATATCTTATGTTCACAGTAGTTGTCCATTTCATCAGATACAGCAAAATCAGACCAAAACAAAACAGAATAAAACCAATCAAAACAGAATACTGAGTAAAGCAAAAAAAAATTAATAAGAATAAAACAAAACAGTGAGAACAATATTGGACTTCAAAAACAAGATAGAAAGAAATCCCCCATATTTGCTATATTGCATACTGTTCTCCTCCCTATAGATGCTCAGATCGCCGACCCCAAGCCTACAAATTCAACCAAACAATGTAAGTCTTCAGTTGCTTTTTGTACCTCAGTTGCTATCAGCTCAGGCTGACCTCTGAACCAGCTGGTGGCTTACGGGATGAGGGGGGTTGGTGATTCTCAACCTGTGAGCTGGTAGGCTCACAGGAGGCGCTGACTTTTCTCTTCCTGGACCCCGCATGGCCTGCAGGGCTTACCAGAAGGGCTGGCTAGTTGACTCGTTGATCAGCTCCTCCCAGTCCTAGCACAGCTCATCCTCGGGAGGCACTATCTGACTCATCTCTTCCTGGGCCCTGCATGGTCTGCCTGACAGATAAAGTGTTACTGCAGCCTTTTTATAACTTTCTTAGTAGTTTTGTTGTATTTCTTTTTCTTTCTCCCTCTATCATGGTCTTCCTTTATGGTTAAGTGATTTACTCTAGTAGTGTATTTTGATTTCTTGTTTGTTATTGTTTCTCCACTTCAGATTTTTTTCTTTTCTGATTACTACATGTAATATAAAAAAATATAAAATATAAAAAATATAAAATATAAAAATATAAAATAAAAATATAAAAAATAAAAAATATAAAAAAAAATCACATTTTCTGTGGAAACTAAACAAAAAAGAAGGGCTGCTTTAGGATCCTTAGTCATCCTCTGTCTCCAGGTGCAGAGACGAGTGCAGCAGCCTCTGTATCCCAGGGGGAGTCCCCACAGGGTCACTGGCAGGTCCTGGGCAGCTCGTACTGGCCCCAGTCCACAGGGGAGAGACTGGAACCAAGTCACAGGGCCACATCAATCTGCACAGCCAAGACTGAGGCCTGCGGCCAGGGATACAGCTCAGGGGCACAGCGCCTGCCTGGCAAGTGCAAGGTCCTTTGCTGGATTTCACACACACACACACACACAAATCCAGGCCGGCTGCTGGGCACCCAGATGAGTGCATCCCCCCTCTAGGTCTATCATGGGGGCAGGAGTGCTCTCAGCCTCTAGCTAAGTCCAACTCAGGGCCATCTCACGTTTCACAGCCAAGAACAAACTGAGCAGTCCTGTCACCCGAGGTCCAAGTGGGCAGAACTTGTTCTGGCTCCCTTGGAGGGTGACTTTGGTAGTGACACCAAGAGCACACAGCGCGGTAGCAGTGTGCACAGGGGAAAGAGCCCCTTGCAGGTCTGGCGTGGCCATCTGCTACCCTCCCACCCGGATGTCAGCGCTCCGTCTCCCAACAGCGCTCTCAGGTCTGGAGCTCAGCCAGCGCTTTACAGTCGCCTTCCAGGATCCCAGGGCTCCAGAGGGGTACTTCTGTTTGTGAGTAGCTACTGAGTTCTTGGGGCTGTGGAGGATCCAGCAGGGGAGTTCTTTCCCTACCAGCGTGGTGACATCACTCTTCCTCCTACTCAAAACAGATTACATTTCCCACTGAAGGAGATCAACTGTCATTTTTTAAATCCGTAAGTCCATTTACTGACACTTAGTACATATTATTATATAACAAAAGTATTATTGGGAGTTAGAGGAATTACAGAAACAACTGTCCTCCACACAGATCTTGTCATCTGAGGAGATGAACAGCAAGATTTAAGCGTCATGTCAGTGTAAGAATTTGGTGGACACCACAGGGCGGTACATATATAACCTGCAGATTTTATTTTCTTTTGGAGTGAAAAGTCCATCATGGTGCAGATGAAACTTTAGAAATTCTCTGATTCAGACTGGAGTTGTTCTACTAAGGCTAATTTTATCAGTATTAAATTTTACCTGGGCTTCTAAAACATGCAGAAGAAATTGGCAGGTCTCTATCAGTAAAAATAAATACAGTTCTGTTATAATTAATTCTTTTCAGCTTGTTCTTATGTCTCATCATGGAAAAAGAAAATGATCAATTTTTTTTTTGAGAAATCAGGGTTTCAGAAAACCAGTATGTGTGAAAGATCATTAACAAAAAATTCCTTTTTAGAATCTTTTTGTTTTCCATTTTATCTGTGCATAAAGTAAAAATTATACCGGGCCAGAGAAGTATAAATGTAAATTCTCCCTTAAAAAGAATCTCCTAAATTTCAAACCTCACCTACTTGCTATTAGCATTTTCTTTAATTGTCAGTATTCAAATTAACAGTGTTTTGGTTAAATAATCTGTGGAATACAGAAATTCAACTCATTTTTTAAAATCAGAAATGAACTAAACTCCAAATGGAAAAACAGTAACAATGAGAAAAGTCATCTGTAAACATACATGTGTATTAACAAACTCTTCTGTTTTTAATGGGTACAAATCTTTTAGAAGTTATCTAAATTAGAAACTGGTTTCAAAATAGTATGTATTACAAAATATCAGATAATGGAAATAAATTTAAACTGATCATTTTCAACAAGTACTTTCTACATAAAACAAAAATGTTTTCTGAACCAATATGAATGTAAATGAATCTTACTATGAGATATTTATTCCATAGAATAGTCACAATTACACTTTTCTGTGTAGCATGTAAGATTTTTAATGAAGTCGTTTGCATATAATAACCTCAGAGACTCACGGGAATATAATTACCTGATTTGTTTTGAGTCAGACTGTCTGCAGTTAGTCTAGTGTTTTAATAAGGTCTATGAGGATTAAATCAACATATGAATTATGAAACCCCTAGTTAATCTGAACAGAAGGAAAAAAACTCCAACTCACAAGGGAAATAGGAGTCTCCCTAAATATTTTTCACAAGTAGAGCAAGTGCTAGGTTTGAAAATCAGGAATTACAGCATTAAGGAAGGTTCTGTCATCATACACTCAACATGTGAACCATCTCAACAGAAGTAGAAAGGCATTCATATATGATAGCTAATAAAATGCAGAAAATACTATCTTTGACAAACACCACAGGTAGTAAAAACTGTGATCTTAACATAGCTGTTTCAAAAAAGAAAATACTTTTCTTTTTTTCCTAAGAAATTCCCCATATGTATTGGATGATGTTTTTTCATCATTTGTGATTATCTTTATCCATGTTTTGGTGTTTAACGTTATAAATTATTTCCAGACTTATTTCCAGACTATTTTACTGGCATCATATTCTGAAGCTGTTATTTTTAAAACTTAACTCAGTAGCCATAAGTTTACAGGCCCAATAAACTTGAAGCTCGAAATAAAAGGAAAAGATAAGAAAGAAAATAATCTTTATTTTGATGGAGAAGGCAAATCCAAATCCAACACAGTTTCCTCAGAGTAATTAGCCCAACTGATATAGAAAGAGCTTACTCAGGGACGTAAGCTATCTCACTGTGGATCCTGAAAAAAACACCTACCCCTAAAAGGGTGGCTGAAAGGTGACTTTTATGAAGTCTACACAAAGTAATACTGTGGTGTAGTTTAACATTTCCCACATGCAGTCCAAAGGAAGGGTCCCTGTTTATCTGTCATGATTATTAATGGCAGGTGAATTGTTTTTGATGAACTAATTAAAATATCTCCGGTCCATCCAACGTCCTTTCCTGTAGTTCTTACATTTCCTATCGTTCTTCCCATACTACTTTTCCTTTTGCAGTGAGAACAGGACGCCCTGCTCATGAGCCTCAGCTGTTTGCAGCTATGCTTCTGATGGTGTTTTAGGAAATATGTTCTGTTCGGGTCCCTCATGACTCCTCCAGGAGATGGAGCATTTCTGAGACTTCAGGGCCCTCCCAGGTGGAGACCAGGCCCCGGAATAAAGGCAGCCTCCGCCTGGCTGTACTTTCAGGGCTCCAAGTGGAAGCCTCCGGTGCCGTGCCAGGGAGGGAATCATACTGTCTACACTATCGTATTTGCATTGGAGTCAGAGCCCAATCCCATTGAAACAAGCCAAAGGTGATTATAGTAACATATTAATATATAAAAATTATAAAAATATCTGGAAACATGGCAGCCAGGATGATTATTGAAACTACTCTAAACCAAGTATGTAATGTAATGCCAGCACTCAGGAGGCTGAAGCAGGAATATCTCTGTGAGCTCAAGACCAGTCTGGGTTACACAGTGAGTTCAAGGTCAAGTTGGAATATATAAGACCTTATTAAAAAAAAAAAACTATTCTAAACCTCCTGAATACAAACTTCTTGAATTTAAATGTTGTTCAAGTGGTTAAAAAGAGGCCCTTGGAAATGCAACACTCTAAGCATGAGCAGCCTTTGAGTTATCATTTAGTCTTAGATTTAAAATCCAAAGAATGTTTTCAAAATGGAATGAGGGATTTCATTTCAAGTTTTTACTTTGGTGTTTTAGGAATTTTAACTTGTTTAAAATTGTAATAATTTTAATCTTGCTGGATGGAAAGCAGCATGTCTACACAAAGCTTTATTAGTAAAAATGTGAACTCTGGAGTTATAATATAAAAAGTTATCAAGTGCATTAAATAACACAGGGTTTATTTTACTCTGCACAATTTAATCAGTAGAAGGTAAGCAACTGATTACTAGATTGAACTGATAGGGGCAGCTTTTGCATTTTACCCAAAATTAAACAATACATGGAGTCCACTTTTACATGTCTTATCTTTAATGAACTATTTAACATTTTACAAATCTGTTACAGCTTTCAGCAGTAAATACAGAAATAATGGCAATAAATACACTAAAATATGAGATTTCTCTGAAGAAGAATACAAAAGATAGAAACACTTGGAAAACAAGAGGGCAAAATGTAAACTCTAGGTCTAAAATGCAAATTAACACAGTCAAATTCCTTCACAATGTCAGTGCGTGGAGAAATAAGTAACCCATACCTTATAAATGAATGTATAACTTCGAGGTTCACCTTTCTGGGGAGTTTTGTGGGGCATGATTTGACCCATGGATCTATAAAACCCTATAATATGTATTGATACTGGAGGATTTGAACACATGGAAAGAGATCTGAAAGTGATTGCCAAAACAAGTAAGTTCTTTTATTCTTCAACATTTGTGATCTTTGTGGTATACTGTGCATTATAAAAGGGCACCACCCCCATACAACTGCATAAAGTCATAAAAATTGATTTTATAAAGTCTCAAGATCATATGTATTCAAAAATACATACAGCTGTTTTAGCAAATGAACCTATCAGTTAATTGAATATTTTGCCTTGAAGATATATCCAGAGTATATACAAAGGATCCTCAAATGTTAACAATTTGTAACCAAAATTATCTAGATTTATACTTGCAGAAAAACTTAGTTTTCAATTTAAAAATTTAAGAAAGTAGTGAATATTGTTCGTTCATTATCATTGGGTTAAGAAAAAGTAGATGGCTTCAGCTTTTTAACAGGAAATTTGTGAACTGCTCACAAATGAGAAGTCACACTCTTCTGATCGTTAGAAAAGTTAAACTGCCTAAAATTCCCAGTCACAAGCAGTATGTGCAGTGTCAAAGAAGAATGAAAATGGCAAGAAGTAGGAATAACAGAAGTTGGGGGAGAAACAATAAAACTTTTTTTTTTTCCTGAAACGAAACAAGAAGTTCTAGAAAAGCCCTTGGGGTGTGTCATCTCTTTCCCTTGCGCAAGAATGAGTAAAGTAAGCTACATATCTGGAAGGTACACCTATACACCAATAGGTGTATTTCATTTCCAAGCTGAGATGAAACATTTTAAAGGTGGGAAGTATATACTTAAAATATCGAGGAGGTACAACATTTAGCTATATAGTTTCTGACCTCATTCCAACATAAACAATTTATCAATGTGCTGAATTTATAAAAAGGATTGAACACAAAAAGAATCGTTACTTACATGCAAACTTCTCTGTTCCAACATGAAACACTAGGTCCATATTTTTAAATAAAAACTGCACATCTGTTTAATTTGGCTAAGAGAGAAAACGTACACTTAAGAAAGATGTTATTGTATCCTTCTAATAATGCAAATCTACATCAAAGGCACTTCCATAGAGCACTTAACTACTTAACCTTTTCCAAATCATGTTTATTCCTGCTGCTTTTAATAAATCTTTCTGCATAAGACCAACAAAAAGCCTCCTCTAAAATGTAAACCTTAACACTGCTTTAAAAAAAAAAAAAAAAAAAGCAAGTCTGTATTGACCCAAAATGTTTATCTCTTCTGTGGATTAGGGTAATTATAGCAAATTATGTAAATGCCTGTCTTTAAACTCTTTGGGATAATACAGAAAGTAGGAGAGTTATCTGACCTATTAGATGTTTCAGAAGTGGTTACAGGAAAATATTGGCAGAAGTCTACTATCTCAAGGGAAAAAGATGCTTTCTTCCATTGTACACCTATCTACAATGTTACTAAAGCTAATGTGGCTATTTTGGTTCTTTCCACTTGTTTAGGTGGCTTGAGTTTCTATGTTGCTCCTTCGGTGACTAGCAGAGGATGATAAAGCAATTGAGTTTCATTATTTTCCCACCAAGGGGAAAGGAAAGATGTTTCAGACTTGTCTTCATGGAAATTTTTAAGAAAAATGGGGTGGGTTGATTTTAATTATCAAGAGCTTTTATTTTTAGGACATATGAATGGTACTTCAGAGTTGACATAATTAAAAACAAATATTGAATATGTTCACACTGAATTCTGTATGATTAAAATAAAAGGATTTTGATATAATACTTCTAAAACCAAGGAGAAAAAGTTAAAAAAAAACTTTTTTTTTATTATATTTCTCCTAAAACTGAAACTCTTTTCCTCAAAAATGTCTTTTCCTTTAAAAATGGAAACATCTCCTTACATAATTAGTATCCTAAAAACATTTCTGATCCTCAGAAAAATGGCTTTTCTTTTTGTGTTCATCGAGGTGAAATGTTTATTTTCTTTATCTCCACATATCTTGTCAACATTTTGCTGTTCACAAACAACTCTTCTATCATTTTTTAAAGTCAAGTTTGATAGCCTGTAAGTGACTAAGGTTGGGTTTTTGAAACAAGTATGTTCAAACTGGTTTTAACTTGCAATATCATTGTTTTGTTTTATTTTGTGGATTATTAAAAAAATTTTTTTCCTTCATAGCTAAGGTCACTTAATCCTTGAGCGGAGGAAAAAAGAAAAGATTAAAAAATAAAAATCCAGTATCAGAGTATACCTTTCTCAAATTTCTAAATAACAAATCAATGCCTTACTTATTCTGTGAAGTTACATTCATAAACAACTCTGTCTAATGGCCAGGAAGCTTCTTGCCCACTTTATATGAGTGCAGAGTTTACTTCTGGGGTGATACAATACACATGCTATTTATCTCAAACAAAGAAAATGGTGTTTGGTCTTTAAACTCTAGGATAACAACAGTCCAAACCTTTATCAAGTTTTTTTTTATGTATAGGCAGAGGAGGACGTAACTAACATTTCACAAGGATGAGGCCTGGAGAAGAGTTTCAATTCTCAGTGTTCCACAGGGTAGTCGTCAAGGCAGAGGCCACATTTGAGGAAGCAACTTTGGGAACTCACAGTTCACTGTCTTACTCTTAGAAGAGTCAGTGCCATACTGGTGAACGGATCACTAACATCTCGACACTATGTTACATTTTGAAAACTTAAATATTTCAAATTCATCACTCAAAAATAAATGAAAAGAATAGGCCAGAAAAAGCATCCCTTGGTATCTTTCTGATGACTGAATTACCATTCTGTGATTTACTCTGCTTGAGAAATGTCCAGGGACTGTAAAATGGCTCAGTCTCAATTTCTTAAGAAGTTCACACTGCGGTTTACAATGGGAAGCAAAAATGCACAGCCCACGAGGAGCTAATTGATGGGAATCAGTGGGCGTTCCTCTCGCTTCTTCCAGATGTTGGTCTTGCTGTCTCTTTTGGCTAGTGGTGGTCTGCCCCTCTTTTTAGTCGGGGAAGTATTGGCTTCAAAATCTTCAACAGTGCTTTTTCTTCCTGGGGACTCTTCACCGGGGTGCTCCATGATAACTCCACTCCCTCCATCCAAGATGTGCCTCAAAGCCGGGTCCTCCGGGGAGCAGACGGTGGTCCCACTCTCACTGCTGCTCAGGTCTAAATCTTCTAAGTACAGGATCTTGGGCTGATGCATGCTTTTGATGAACGTTTTCTCCCTCTCAAGCTTCCTGCTCGAGTGATGCTCATTCATGTCTACCCCGGAGTCTAGACTCGTGTCATTGCTCTGGGTTCTCTTACCCTTTTTCAGGTCTATGAAGGAGTGCCTCACTTGCGCAACTGGCTTTCCATCAAGAGACACAAACCAAGCTCTGGGGTGAGGGGAGGGCTTTCCTTTGGACAGCTCCAGGAGGGTCTGTTCTGAAATTCCTTGAAGTTCTGATGAAAACGGAGTCGTTACAACAGCTTCATTCAGGGTTCCGGGCACAGAGACTGATTCCAGTAAGCTGTTGGAATACCGGCTCCAATCTGAAGTCTGGGACGGCAAACTCTGCTGACCTTCCAGTACCATGTCCTCTTCTCTGGCATCTGGGGACTGGGTGTGAGAATGCATTGGAATTTTGGGCAATGTCTGTGTAAAGTTCTCTCTGTTCACTGGTTCCATCAGTTGGCCATAGACTAACTGTCCCTTTCTGGGCAAAGTAGCAGACTTTGCAGTGTGTAACTGCTCTGGAGTAGAGAAAAGGTCAGATGTTTGTAGGATGGCAATGGGCTGGCTGTAGATATGCATAAGCTGTTCAGGAATCTGGGAACACCCATACCCCTCCTCATTCCCTGTGAGATACCGCTTTTCCTCGGGAGCACCACCTAAGGATGAAGACAGGTTGTTGTTGATGTGCTTAGGCTGTTTGGTCCCCATATTGGGCTCCAAAGACTGTGCTGGTTTTCTTGAGTAACTATTTTGATTGGCTGACAGAAATGAAACATCTTCATTGTAGATTTTAAAAGTATCCCGAGTTTTTACCATGGAAACTCTTTCTTCTGTTTCTGCCTTTGATAGTTCCTTCTTTTGAGGACTATATGAGGAGTTTTGAGCATTGAATAATTGCGACTTGTCCTCAGATTTTAATGCAGCTTTGACTGAACTAATGTGATTAATGTGTGTTGTTGAAGTTGTCTGGTCTCTTTTAAGGACTTCAAGTTTAGTGATATTTCTTTCTCTTTTTGGTGGAGTACCACACTTATCCCTACCATAGAAAAGAATACAAAGTTATTTAAACGAGTTATGATCTAGCAAGCTCAGTTTTGTAAACTAACCCCACACTATGCATCCCATCTATGCAATGCTACTGTTAGGATATAATGCTTTTGATCTCTAATCTATATATCTTAAAGACCACATTCATTTCTACAAATCAACTGTGCAATACATGCAATGTACTGAAATGATACTATAATTTGGTATTTCCTGTATTTATACACATTGATTAATGTTGTTCTTACCTGCAGTAACAAAGGAGTACGGCAAAAAATCCAATGACAATGACTATGGTTCCTCCTAATATGGCTGTGAGAAACACCGTGTGGTAGGCTGTTATGTCCTTGGAATCTTCATTTATACCTGAACCTCCAAGGTTCAATACAAACAAAGGAAGAAAGGAGAGAAGAAACACTACTTTAGGTCAAACGGCTAAGTCAAGTGCTGGATGAGGTGGCCTATGTGTACAGTTTGGTTTGGTTCCCTCCCAGAGCAGCCTTCCCTGTGCGTGGAGCGCACCTTCCCTACCCTTCCGGATTAATCAATGGACTTGCTTTGCTCAAAGGCAGTGTAGATGAGGTTGCATGGTACGGCTCCATCCTCCTGCTGAGGCATTCTACTATGGGAAAGGTGCCCCAGAGAGTCGCTATGCCTTCACCTTGGGCTCTGGAATGAGCAAATAACTTGGGCTGAACCAAGGCAAACCCCCAACAGAGCAGCTAACTCAAAGCACTCATGAAACAGAAAGAGCAGATCGATGGTGCTGGTGTCAGCCACTGAGACAGCGAGGTAGCTTGCCACTCCAGCAATGGCTTTTTTATGTTTTCTTACGCATATGAATTACACAGGGCTTGACTGTGACATATGCATATATGCATATAACATACTTTGATCATACCACCCCAAGTTTCCTCCCTTACTCTCCCCTCCTCCCAGTCCCTTTCCACTTCTCTAACAGTCTCTCGTGGCTGTGTATTAGAGAAATTACTACTTGGATGCTGAGATGCTACTGTAACAAAAACCTGAAATATGTGACACTGGCTTCCGGAGGCAGCATGCCGTGGGGAAACTACTTCCAGAGGCTGTAAAAACGGTGGCCCAAACTGTCATAGCAAAATATTCGATCAACCGGGAGTATTTCTAGCTAACTGGACCTTTCTGTTAAGGGTTATATTTCAGAGATAGATTTCTGGTAGTAAGTATTACTAGTTGCATTTCATTAGATAAAAAAGGATAAATGTTAAAGATAAAGTCAAAAAGAATTTGCCAATGCAAGCAGGGATGTGACGAATAGAAAGAATTCAAAAATTCTGAGACTTGAAAGATTAGAAGCTGCAACCCCTTCTGCCTGGGACATACAGTTCTGGAGACACCATGACTTCAGGCAGACCACACCCAGCAAGAGCACAGGGGACCCACTGTCCTCCTAGGAAAGCCTACACAGCCGGATGCACGTGTGCACGCACACACAGGCACATAGACACACAGACACACGGACACACACACACACACACACACACACACAGCTCTAGTGGTCAGTTTCACTGCAGTAAAAGCAGCCTGTACAGCAGGATGATCAGTGTAAGCTATTAAGAGTCTGCATGGAAATGAATGCTATCAGGCCACTCCTCTTGAGGGAACCTGTTTTCATACAACTAAGCCTTCATCTTCCTCAGAAAAGGATACAGCGTATATTAAGTCCAGTTGTTACTACCAATTAGACTCAGATGTATATTTGGGATGAGAAGAAGGAAGGGACACTGATTTTCTGTCCATCTCTACCTCGAGAAAATATCCACAATTAGGATCCTAACTGTACTGAGGACCCTGGAAGAGACTGGAATATCCTCTGGTCATATATGTATCCTTTGTATTTTGCATCGCCTAATTTGATAAAAGTGACAAAATAATGGTAATATTAATAGATTTGGAGAAGCAGCATTGTGGTTATGCATATAGATTCTGGAGTTTTGGGGTGGCTTCTTGTCTTCATACCTCAGCTTCCCAGCTGCAAAGCAGCAATGGAAAAAGTCATACATAACTCATATGGGCCGCTGGGGATTATATATGAACTAATAATCATGAGGCACTCAGAACAGTGCTTGGCCTTGATAAGCACTCAGTAAATGGTAACAGAGGTTGTTACTGAGTGAAGGTCTAAGGTTATACAATAGGCACTCTGGTATTGGCTATTTTCATAGACAGTAACTGATAATACAGTGAGTACCATATCCAATAGACAAATTAAGTACAGCACTGCATAATATAAAATTTCTTTAAGTAAGTGTTTTTAAAAACTAAAGTAACAATTCTATCTGCAGAATCTCATGCAGGACCAAGCACTGCAATAAAGTCTGATTATACAAGAAATCACTGAGAAGTACAGGGAATGTTTAAATTTAAAAAAAAAAAACTTTATTATAGTAAAAGACACACTGCCAAGAATGATGGAATAAATGAGGGGGAATATTTGGAGGGAAGTTAATGGCAATGTGTCTTTACTGGAGAAATCTTTTGTGTGAGGAACCCTCCCACACACACACACACACACTCATACAGTGGTGTCAGAAATGTTCTGTGATGAATAGAAGAGTTTGTTTTTCCCTTTTCAGGGATAATCACATCTGTTGAATCAGACATGTTCTAGCAATGCTCCGGAGCCATCTACCCTGCAAACGTATCCTGGCCCCATCAACACCACACTAAAATTCATGCGCTAAAGTCCCAGCTCCCGTGGGACTGAGTGCTTCAGGGCCTAGAGAAGTGACATGGGTTAAATGAAGTCATGAGGGTCGAGCCCTAATCAAATAGGAGAGATGTCATCGTAAGGGGAGGATTCCACTGAACACATATAGGTCACTGCAAGAAGACCACCAAGAGACACCTTATCAACTTTGCTCTAGGACTTCCAGCCTCCAAACTGTGAGAAAACAGAATTTCTGTC
>RJWT010036672.1:0-13220 GCA_004365215.1 Cuniculus paca | reverse complement strand
TTCTGTTACTTCCTTCTGTCACTTGGTCTGTGGTTCCTTGACATCTTTATCATCCTCTTTCTCTCTATCTGACTGCATCTGTCCATATGACTCCTTCTCACTTTTCCTGGCTCCATCTCTCTCTTTCCCTCTCTTGCCCTTCTTTCTCCGTGGCCCGGGCCCCAGTTCTGAACCAGCTGGAGGAGTTGCTGAGCGACATGAAGGCGGACGTGACCCGCCTGCCAGCCACGCTGTCCCGAATACCCCCCATCGCAGCCCGCCTTCAGATGTCCGAGCGCAGCATCCTCAGCCGGCTGGCCAGCAAGGGCACGGAGCCTCACCCCACACCGGTAACCCTCTTTCCCCCTAACTCATTTTCCCTGTTGGTGCTCCTCTTGCACGCACACGCACACACACACACACACACACATACACACACACACACACACACAGACTCTTATACCATACGGAAAAACAACCTGCTAGACCACAGTCTTCACGCTTGAGTGAGTCTCCCTGCCTGTCACACCCTCAGTAGTTCTGGAGTGTGGCTCGTGTTCCCATACAACTTCTTCTCTCTCAAAGACTATGAACTAACTAACCTCAGCTTGCTCTCTATTCCAGGCCTTTCCCCCGGGTCCCTACGCCACACCTCCGGGGTACGGGGCGGCCTTCAGCGCCGCACCCGTAGGGGCCCTGGCCGCCGCAGGCGCCAATTACAGCCAGATGCCGGCAGGGTCCTTCATAACAGGTCAGCTGGTTGTTTCCAATCCCTGCTTCTTTCATTCTTCCTCTGCCCAGCTTCATTCCTGCTTGGCTCCCTTGTCCTCCAGCCCATCTGTTTTCCTTGGAAGTATCGAGTGTTTTGGGGAGTTGAGTTGTTATGGGCTTTGTGCTATTCTCATTGTCAAAAACCTCACCCAAGGTTTTAGTGGTTCTATTGACCTTGTATCTGGGTCACCTCAAAGAAAACAAAATCAGAAGAGGGATAAGAGAACATCAGTCATGTGGCAGGGGGAATCTCAGGGAGAGGTGCTTGCCCTGGTCTTCCCACCCTTATATCCAGGATAATCAGAAGTGTCAGAAGATGATACAGAAATGAAAATATGCTATTGTCAGGAAGTGATGTTTGGAGGCTAGGGATTTAGCCCAGTAGTTCAAGTGCTTGCCTGGTAAGCGCAAGATCCTGAGTTCAATCCCCGGTACCAAAAAACAAAACAAAAATATCAGAATTATGTAGAAGGAAGTGATGTTTGGGAGTGATTTGGGAATTGACTATTCCTTACTCCCTTCCTAAACAGCCGCCACCAACGGCCCTCCAGTGCTGGTGAAGAAGGAGAAGGAAATGGTGGGAGCATTGGTGTCAGACGGGCTGGATCGGAAGGAGCCCAGAGCTGGGGAGGTGATCTGTATAGACGATTGACTGGATCCCAGGCGTGCCCTTCATCCAGGCCCCGATCCCGAGGCCGACCCCCTGCCCAGGCCCTGGGGCATGCTGCCAACCCTCCACCTTCCCCACCTGTTGGGCCACCGCTGGGCTAGGTACCCTTCTGCCCCTCTATAACTCTATCTTCAAGAAGGGCCCCTTGTCTTTCTCCACCCCCATGCACCTTTCCCACCAAGCTTTGAAGACTGTGCTGGTGTGAGGAGGTCTGGAATGGGATGGTTAGCAGGGTCTTTCAAATACCTTTATCCCCCACTGCCAGATATACACAGCTTCCCAATAAATGGTTGTGGGGAGGAAGAGATGGAACCTCCCTGGTCTCTTTCTCTACAATATTAGCTCCTCCTCCTGCAGAAGTGGATACTAGCCATGCCTGGCCTTTAAAGGAACTTTCATGGGGAAGAGTTTCAAAGAGAGAGGGACTTTGAGAGAGGGATGAAAATGAGCCCCTGGGAGGGAGAAGGGAAGAGGAGGGGTGGCTGCATGTTAACTTTCCCCTACCTCTCCCCAAATGGAGGGTGGAGCAGCTACAAGGGAGAAAGTCAATTGCTGTTCAGCCTAAGAATAAAGGCGCCATTCACTTGCTCAGTTATCTCCTGTGTACCAGCATCTTGCGTTGGGAACTTTCCCTCCTCCCTAGGCACAAAGGACCACCCCCAGCAAAAAGTAATAGTTGGATGGTAACTCCCTCAAGCCAAAGAGGAGCTCCCCAACCTGTTCTAGGAACCCAGGTAGCCTAGAAAAGGTGGGAGAAGTGGGCCAGACATGGGGGCAGTCCCACTCTGGGGCTCAGGTTCCTGGGGGACTTCTGCCCTCCCTCATCAAGGCCTAGATACAGACTAAATGTGAGCCATGCAGGCAGGGGGCCTAGTCAAGGGACACTCATATCTGTGGGACCAGAGCAACACAGTGGAGGCAGGCTAGGGAGATGTGGGCACACACCCCTTCCCAGGAGGGACTAGGGAGTGGCAGTTTGCATGGCAAACCTCCCACTTCCTTTTCACTGCCCTTCACTTTCTAGCTTCCCCTTTCCCAGTCTCTTCACACCCACTCCTGGTCTGTCCCAATCCCCTCTTCTGTATCAGGTTTATTGGTTGTACATATAAATTATACTTTCCTTTCTGTGTGCTGTTATTTTTGGCTGGGGAAAGTTGAGGGAGGGGCAAGGGATAAGAAAGATTTCTTTCTGCCACTTCATCTTTCACTTTTTAAAATTTTCTATCTTGTGACTTTTTCTTTGCCTTATTTTTATCTCTTGGATCGTTCTCTAAAACTGAAGTCCTTTTTTCCACCCCAGCCATGTTGATGAGCTCAGTGTAAGGATGGAGGTTGAGCAGCAGGACACCTAATGTGCCCTGGTAGCCTCGCTGGGATGCAGAAGGGGAGAAGGGCCTCTTGGACAAAAGCACAGCACTAGGAATACTTAACTTGGCAAGACTGAAAACTGCCTTCCATTCCTTTTGATCGGCCTTTCCACCCTCAAATTGTTCAGTACTGACGAAGAGTCAGTAGAGGTCGCTACAGCTCCACAGATTTAATCCCATTCTGGAGCAGAGGTGCATTTTTTTTTAAGGAGGTGTGGTCAGACTTGTATAGCTTGCCAAAGATTTCAACTGCTAGGTATTTCTTGGCATGTACTGTTCACTTAACAGATCCTCTCAGAAAATAAGTCCACTTAGTTCTTGAGATTATATTAAAAAGATATCCAAAAATATTTATTGAGTGCATATGATATATTACCACTGCTGTTGGGCCTGGAGAT
This sequence comes from Cuniculus paca, assembly GCA_004365215.1. Taxonomy (NCBI): domain Eukaryota; kingdom Metazoa; phylum Chordata; class Mammalia; order Rodentia; family Cuniculidae; genus Cuniculus; species Cuniculus paca. Next base: position 10,035 of record RJWT010036672.1, on the reverse strand, counting down.
AAAACTCACAAGTCATTCATTGCTCTCATAGAGTAGGGGACAATCACAAAACATGAAATACCAGGAAGTGAAAGCAGTAAAAATAAAACAAAGCATTATGTGTTACAGAACATAGGGAAAAGGGCTCTCAAAAGAGAACATAAATTGAGACTTAAGGGTAGGAAAATAGCAAAGTATAATTTTCAAGTAGATGTTTATATCCTAAAATGCATACATTTATGATCTGTCATTCAAAAATAAACCTTGGGAGGCCCCTAACAAATTGAAGTCTATACTTAAATTCACATTTTTAACTCAGAAAAATGTAAGTTGTTTTCAACAATACTACAAAGAAAATTTTCAATAAGATAGTGTAACATATTGTAAATATACCTACAGCTAGTGATACCATAGAGTATCTAGGATCCAGACTAGTGCTTCTTAAACTTGTATGCACATGAATCACTGGGATTGTTAAAAGTGCAGTCTGACTAAGTGTGGAATGGGATCCTGAAATTCTACACTTCCAACAAGCTCCCAGTGGCACCAGTGCTGACTATGACTCTAAGCAATTCATGGCATACAACAGATGGTGTCCCTTTAGACGACACAAGTTTAAAACTATATAAACATATTTTTCCCGTAGTGCCAGAGTGTCCTTATGAATACAGATACCAAAAATTTAAATGATGCCCTCACCAAATGGTTCTTTTCATTCTTGATAAGCCTTAATTAGGTGTCTCACACAAATGTCCTCTGAACCTTTAACACCTGCCTGAGCAGGCTGAAGGGAGATAGAGAAATGAAGCAAGGCCCCTAATCATAACAGGGAGGCGCCTCAGGAATTTCTGGAATACAACTGGGCGTGGAGAGACACAAGGCACACCAGTGTCCTTACATGCTAGAGAAGTGAGATTAACATGACTTCCCATCTTTTTAAAAATTTCAAACCACTGATAACTGCTAAATGAGATCTGTTGCTCCCACATACCACAGTCACCCTGGACAGAAGCCAAACCAAACAGCCTGTTTTCTTCCTACTGTGATGCAGGCTTTGTTTACATCATCCCTGGACTACGCCTTGAAAATGCAATGCTGGCACCATCAGTACATGGGGGCGAGTCTGTCTTAGGCCCTCCCCAGCTCAATAGCAACACCTCCCAGGGCGTTCCCTCCAGCCCTCGGCTCAACTCCCTCATCACACTCCAATCTCAGGATAGGGGAAGGTGTCTTGACATCAGACGCCTCTATTAAAGCGCATCAGAGACTGCAGCTCCCACCTTTCTCCCATAGATTCAGTCTTCCTCAGTTACAGCGTGCACCGAGTCATGCGGGCAATGTCCTTGATCTCCGGGCAGTACAGCACTGGGGGAAAGAAGCAGGGTTAGTGGCAGCTTGAGGATGCAACTTCACCCCGGCGTTCCTCCACAGGCACTCCCGGGTATCCTCCGGGGGCCGCCCCTCACCGTTGCTAGGCAGCGGACGCCGCCAGCTGCGCGCAGGCAACAGGACCAGGTTCCGGAGCCGCTGGAGCGCGCGCCACCCCGTGCTTCTAGGCCCCGCCCCCTTCTCGCACTCTTGTTCTCTATCTGCCTCTCTGTCGGGGTCGCCGCTTTCCTTGGCCGGGCTCCCCGTCTCTTCTCGTTCGCGGTCAGCGCGGGCTTTTTCTTCCAATCGTGACCACAAGTCTGTGTCGAGAGCGACCTCCGCGACGCCGCCGCGAGGGAGAGGGGTAGGCGCTCGGCAGAAGGGGCACGTGACGACGCGGCGCAGGCGCACCACGCGCGCAGCAGCCCCGCTGCCCTCTCCGCGCGCAGCCAGCTCGCTCAAGCAGGCGGTGCAGAGTGTGTGGCCGCAGCGGGCGCGCGCCGTGCCGGGCAGGCGGCGGGGCGCGCGGCCACCAAGGTTGAAGGGTCGGTAGCAGATGTTGCAGTCCAGCTCGCTGCTCTCCGGAAGCGAAGGCACCCTCACCAGGAGTTGCATCGTGTCCGCCGTGGACCCGAGCCCGTCGCTAACTCCGTGGACAGAATGAGCGGACACTTCTGCGGCCCAGGTCGAGACCTGGGGCCGGCGCGGCGGCCTCTTTCTCTTTTTAATAGCGAGGCCCCGCCCTCGAGGCGTCACGCGGCTGTCGGGCGGCTTCAGAAGGCGGTGCGCGTAGGGGTGGAGGAGGCGCGAGGCCGGAATGATGGAGATGGCGGAGCAGGGGAGGGGACCAGGCAATTCCAGTATTGCCTGGGCACATATCCATTGCCCTCTTCACGAACTGTTTCAATCCCAGCACTCTTAAATGATGCCATGTGCAAGTCCCCAGGTCCACAGATACCCTGGGCCCATTTGTCAGTTGTTCACACTTTTTTTGTGTGTACCAGGAATGGAACTCGACCTCAGGCTTGCCAGGCAGGCGCTGTGCCACTGAGCTGTATCCCTGGCCCACTCGGTCTTTCACAACCCCACGCAGAGTTCGTAGCTAGCTATACTGCCTGTTCTGCCCTTTAATGGATTTTTGGATGTTTGGATGCTGCAGGGCAGTAACTCTGCCTTCAATCACCTTATTAGATGTGAACCAGACACACATACACACACACACACACACACACACACACACACACACACACACACACGTACGTTGTTCTTTTAAAGCTGTATTCCCAAATTTATTTTCAAAGTACAATTCCAGCTGACACCTCTGCCTCGATTTCAGGACGGTGGCCACTAAGAATGCTGGGAATCTTTTCCTTCCGGAGTATCTGGACACCCACACAGTATGATAGCTCCAGCAAAGCAGCCCAGCATGACGTCTGACTCAAGGGTCTGACTTCCCCCACAGGTAAACAGGACATTGTACTCACAACCCACATTCTCTCAAGGTGTGACACGCACACCCAGCTGCCTCTAACCCCTCTCCTGGGCCTGCAGCCTAGGTTCTGTTGTGGAGGCTAGAGTACAAGTTGTAACCACCACCAGCAGTTGTGAGACTATGAGCAAATAAATTTTTCTGGGCCTTGATTTCATCTACAAAGTGGACTATAATAGTAAGGAATGAGAGAGCCTGTGTATGTAAGGTGCTTAAAATAGTACCTGGTACACAGTAAATACCAGATAAGTATTAGCTATTATCATCCTGGACTCCCAGCCTGTATTATGTTCTTCACTTTAACCTCTCAGTACATGATATTTTCAACACCCATCTTTTTTGGTCAAGACAAGTTGGGCTTCTGTACAACCATGCATTTACTGGCTTATCCCAGGTCATGTAAAGCAGGTTTTGTTTTGTTTTAAACTAAATTATTAAAATCTAAAGGATAGTCTTTTGTGAGGGGGTATACCATTAATTTTAAGCAAACATTTCAGAACTTTGTATTGCCATCATGACTCCTTGGAGGAAACTATACCAATGAAGCTGTTGTAATTCAAAACTTTTGGAACATCCCACTGGAAAGGTATAGGTCACATTTTTAACTGTTTTCAATGGGTGATAAAAGTTACTTTTTTTTTTTTGAGACAGTGTCTCACTATTTAGTTCAGGTTGGCTTTGAACTCACTATATAGCCTAGGCTGGCCTTGAACTTGCAGTGATCCTCCTGCCTTGACCTCCCTCATCCTGGGATTACATGCCTGGCTAAACTTTAATATTTTAAGGTAGATTTTATTGCCATATATAAATGTACCCAAATTGTTTGATAGCCAAGAGACAACCCTAAGCTTCAGATTTGTATATCTTGTCACCTGCTGCATAGCCTGTTTATCTTCTGGAATCCAAACTCTTGAACTAACTCCCTTCCAAACTGAGAGCAGTCTTTCTTACCTCTTCCTTTGCTCAGCTCCAGAAACCTAGTTATTATCCTTGACACCTCCCTTGCCCTTGTCTTCCTTTATCAACCAGTCACCAAGCCTTGATCATTTCATTTCCTAAATATCTCCTACTTATTTTCATTTGCTGCCCACCACCTTAGTCCAAGTTTCCACTATCTCTTGCCCCAGCAGCAGCCTCCTAACAGTCTATTCACAGGCACTCTGGCCTTCAGACCTTGCTCTGTGTTTGTTTTCAGAGATACTTCCAAAGCTCAAACCCAATCATGTCCTACCACACACTCCTTCTCCTGTTTAAAGTCTATTAATGTGTTGATAATTGAATGGCCCCAATTCCTTTGTAATGTCACTTTGTTGCTTTTCCCATTAAGAATTGTGTCTGTTTTCCTGTTTCTTGTGTCTGGGCTGGCTTTGTGATCAGCTTTGACCAACAGATAAAATCTGGAGCCTAGTCCTTTGAAGGTCTTTCAGCTTCTGCCTTTGTCCCCTTGAAATGCTGCCCTGAGGCCACCATATAAGTAGGGTTAGACCACTGGAGGATGAGGCCACATAGATAATAGAGGTGCCCCCCAGTAGCCAGAGCTGTCAGACACACTAGTGAGACCTTGGGTGTTCCTGTTGAGCCAACTTGTCAGCTGAATTTGGCTGTGTGAGTGAGGTACAAACAGCAACCAATCCACAGAATCATAGGGAAAAAATTTTTTTTGAAAAAAGCTGCTTGACTTTACTAGGTTTTGGTGTGATTTGTTGTGTGTCAATAGATAACTGACAGAGGCTCTCCTGCTGTCCTCTGCATAAAGATAATATCCTAAAGTTTGTATGCTGAAGGCTTTCTGTGTTCTGACTCACCTATACCTGAGATTCTGTTTCCTCCTTAGACACTCTGGAGACCTTCACTTTATGGTTTGGATCTTAAATGTTCCCCAAAGGCTTATGTGTTGAAAGCCTGGTCCCCAGCTGATGGTACCATCTAGAGGTGGTGGAACCTTTAGGAGGTAGAAACTAGTGAAGGATGTTAGGTCATTGGGGGTGTACCCATGAAGCGGGTATTGGGACCCCAGTCCTGTCCTTTTTCCAATCTAGGCTGCAGTAAGTGGTTTCTTCCATCATTCTGTGTTGCCTCACTACAGGCCCAAAAGCAAGAGAGCCAAGTGACTATGGACTAAAACCTCCATCCACGAGCCAAAATAAACCATTCCTCCTTTTAAATTGCTTATCACAGATATTTTGTTCAAGTGATAGCTAACACAGCTTCCTTTCTGTCACAAGGCATTCCTTCACATATGCTATTCCCCTCTCTTGCTTTCATGATTAACACCTACTCATCTTTCTGCTGTCAGGACAACCTCATTGTGTCAAATACTCATTACAGACACTAATACCATGTACTTTCCACTGGACATCAGACAACTGAAGTTTGTATTTGACTTGTGGTCATGTGATTGTCTCTCCCATTAGTAAACTGCACAGAGATTCTGAGGCTGGTTTCGTTCACTACTGGCTCACTGTGCCATATCATAAGATTCAATAAACAAATACTTGATAAATTCATAAATGAGGTGAATGAGAAATCTGGCAAATGCATATATACAAAGGAGATGGGAAAGTTTTGTTTGAAAGGGGCTTCCAGACTGCTTTGAAGGCATCTAAGAGTTCTTAAAATGTTAAACAATGGGAGAGAAAGCATTGTAAGAAGTGCACAAACCTCCAAGAAGACATTTAAGGAGGATTTTTTTTTTGGTCTTTTTGAATGGTTTTGTGATGCAGTTCAGTCTGGCTGTGAACTCACTTTGTAGCCCAGGCTGGCCTCAAACTCACAGAGATTCCCCCTGCCTTGGCCTCCAGAGTGCTGAGATTATAGGCATGCATCACCACGCCCAGCCCAGGAGGATAATATTTTATGTTTGTTTCAGAAGAACTAGTCATAGTTTAGTCATACATTTTACTTCTTTGTTTCCTCCAGTCTTCCAAAATGAGTGGGAGATGATTGGGTAGATGTAGGTATTCATTAGTTTATCCCGTTGATTGTTCATCCAGTAAATGGCATGCTGCTCGGTTTTCTCTTTTGGAAATTAGTTTTACTCTGCACTCCAACTGTCAGGATTGAGGCAGTATGAGGAGGGGTAAAAGGGAGATGGTAAAATTGTCTTTAAGGAAGGCAGAACTTATCCTCCTCTGCCTTGTAATCTTTGAAGGTAGTAACTTTCCACTCACTCCAGGAAACCAGTCTTTTGGAGAAAAAAAATAAAGGCAGTATGACATCCCAATTTGATTTTGCTTTTCTGTGACCCGATCTTTTATTGGTTTTCCTTTTAAAATTATAACTTCTTTTCCTCTCTCCCTGTATCTCCTCCATCAGAGACAAGCCTGCTTTTTCTCTCTGTTCGCCAAATTGGAAATCCTCAACTTCAGAACAACCTCTCCTGCCCATGAGAAAACTATTCAGATAGTTTCTTGGAATACATGTATCAGGCTCGAGGAAAAGAAGTACAAAACAGGGAAGAAGTATGGCTAATATACCTTTAAAAACAAAAGACCAAGAGCATCAGACAGCTGGGACTTTCATAGGTTAAGCAGCAAAACTAGGAAGCCAGATCACTAGGTTCTAGAGAAGCTGGGTACCCAGTCCTGGGGGTACTTGGTGCCTAAATCCTTGAGAACAGTGACCAAGTGCCCCCTCCTGAGTCACTGAGGTGAATGGAGAGAAATACTAGTTCAGAGAGTTTTCTAATGACCAGGCACAAGAGGACCAGTATGTGAGACAGTGACCCTCATCTTTTAGTCCCCTGCAATTTCATACACTATGAAGATCAAGCTGAGATTTTATTTACAGTTCCCTGGGAAGTCTTACAGTAGAAGAGGAGCCATTATTATTGCTTTAGGGTTATTGACAGATGGAAGACTACAGTCCTCCACTGCCAGGTAGGAAGTCCAGCTCAAGGCTCAAAAGTTTATCCTCAGACCCTGGTTGGTAACCAAAAGGCTGTCACTAATTTCTGCAAAGTACCACCCAAACTTGCTCTTTGTTCTAAGGCCACCCTGGCCACTTTTGCCAGCCTATGCCACACATTTCCCTCTGCTTAGGTTGGTGCTGTGTTACTATTTTTATTTTATTTTATTTTATTTTATTTTATTTTATTTTGCGGCACCGGGGATTGAACTCACGACCTTGCACTTGCCAGGCAGGCGCTTAGACCGCTGAGCTAGATCCCCAGCCCTATGTGTTACTATATTTATTTGCCACCCTTACTCCCTCTCCGTAAGAACAAGATATTAAATTAGTTCTAGATTTAAGTCCTTTTCTACCCCCAGGTTGGGACACAAGGATCTAGTTTCCCAAAAATTATCATTTACTTCTTGCCAGGACCAGCCTGGCTTCGTTTGTACCCAATAATGTAAAGACCCATTTTCTGTGTCCCTAATGACATCACAGCTCACTTATTAGGTTCTTATCCCATGACAGTTCAAGGGCCATGTTTGAGGTGCTTTGTGTTTCTTATGCTGTATCTGTAGGGATTTTTCTGGGCCTCGGCAGTAGAGAAAAGAGAGCAAGGAGCGAGACCAAAAGGCAGAGAGGGGACGGCCCATAGCTCATGCCCAGGGTTAGCAAGAAGTCCTACAAGGACGCAGTAGGGGGCGGGTGGACTACTTTCTCTCTCAGGACCCACTGCGGAAGGATATGGCTTTGTTCATGCGCAGCGCTACTCGAAGCCGGGACTCGTTAGTAGGCGGGGCCACCCTGGCTCTGGCCACTGCGTGGAAGGATCCGGGATGGGGTTTGCTGGTTGGTACCGCAGCCCAGGCTGGGTTTCTGCGCCCCTCGAAGGACTATTTCTTGGGATGCGATTTGTTTCCCAGAAGCCCGTCTATTTCTATCACCGTTTGCGGCGTCAGCTGGCTCAATACCTGGAGGAGGGAAGGTGGTGGACAGGGCAGGTCCTACCTGGTCACTGAGAAAGGCGTGGAGTTCCAGGGCCCCGGGGAAGCACCAGAGTTGGGGGTGGAAGGAAAGAGACGCAGCCCTACTCACTGGCCTTGTGGCCTAAAGCCTTTCACAGGCAAAGTGAGGATTGTGTAGTGGGAGACCTCAGGGCCATTCTGAGTTGGACAAAACAGCATTTACTCCTGAAGAAGGGGGCAGAGGTGGATTCTGTCTCTCAGTCCCTAGCTTACCTGGAGGGCACCCAAGTGTTCCATCAGTTGCTCTGCACTTGACACCCCCAGCAAGACCGAACTGACACCCTCACTGCGGAGACACCAGGCTGGAACCAGAAGAGGAAAGAAAGAAAGGGTAGAGGGAAAAGAAAAAGAACTCATGTAGAGCAGTGAGCACACAGACCTCAGAAGTGTCTCTGAAGAACAGGGTTCTCCCTAGGGACAGTCTTAGATAGGTTTGGGAAGTCTTGAGGGGAAACAGGGCCTTTGAATTGTCCAGGAGTAGCAGTGTCTCACCAATAGCAAGCTGGGCTACAGTGCAGCCTAGCTGGTGGGCAATGGGGAGAAGGTCCATGACTTTGGCTTGTTGCTTCTTGCCATCCTCACTCTGCACTTTATCCTTGAGCCACTGGTAGCCCTGGATGCCAAGTAAAATCAGCAAAAGGCTCTACTTCACCACCACACACAGCAGTTCATATAGCCTGGCCCTGCCGTCCTGAACTCCTAGATCTCACCTTGATGGTAGTCCTGCAGGTATCTGGGACTCGCCCATCATACTTGCTGGTAATGAGTCCACAGGCCAGAGGAGACCAAGTGACTGAGCCAACTCCTGAGAGAAAAAGAAGTAGGTATGGGAAGGGGACCTAGTCTATGGAGGAGATGAGGGGGTAAGGTAGGGATGAGGGGCTGCACACCAATCTTGTGGTAGAGTTCGGGCAGCTGCATCTCCACCTTCTCCCTCTGAAACAGATGGTGCTCTGCTTGTTCACACACAGGAGGAATTAGATTGAACTGTCTGGCCATGGAGTAGGCCTCCTGGGTTGGGGTGGGGAGGAGACTAGGGTTAGAGCATTGCTTGCGTTTTCTTCCTTGCTCTCTCCCCCAGTGTGGTGGGGTTTGGAGTGGCTGTGTAAAAAGTGGGAACCAATTGTGGGACGGAGAGTGGGGTCACATACTCACCATGATTTCTGCAGCCCCCCATCGGGATGTCCCCCAGTATAGGGCCAGGCCCTGGTTGATGACATAGGTCATGGCTCGCACAATCTCTAGGCACACAGGAGAATGATGGGCTCACTGTCAGACCCCTGACATTTATGACTCCAGATCTGCAGACCTCTGTCCACCCCACTAAGACCCTAGGTGTCTTCATGCAGCCAGAAAGGTTTGGGTCTGTTCTTTGCCTCTCTTCCTAGTCCTGGGGTCTCAGCCTCTGCTGTGGCACCTGGGAGGTCTTGGGGGTGGGGCTGGCTTCCTGCTGAGGGTTAGAGGAAATGCCCAGTTTTGAAGGGCTGTCAGGATTGGGGGTGCTGCTTTTACCCTCCATAGGACTGTTAGGGTCTGAGCGATTGGCAAAGACTATGTCCACGTATCCTAGCTGGAGACGCTCCAAGGATCCTCGCAAGCCTGGAAGTGAGAGTAGGGAGAGGAAGGTCAGAACCTCAATTTCAGTTTACTAAAAATTCAAACTTTACTCCCCGGGCATGGCCACTTAAATTCTCAAGTTCAAAGCTTCGGAAAATGTTCCCATCTCCTCTGGCTTCCATGACTGGCCACTCAGGTTTCTATCCCCCAAATCTCACCTTCGATGATGTGTTTGCGACTTAAACCTCGCTCAGTTTCTGCCCTGTAAGGAAAAAAAAATATGTCAAAGATGAGATGTGAGAAAGATAGGGGACCAGGACTGGCCTGGAGCCACGAAGAACTGAGATGCCAAGGGTCCTCACAGGCAAGATCTGGGTCTCCCCTGCAACCCCATATACCTTCATGCTTGGTTGATTGATTGTATGGGGGATTGAACCCAGCCAGGGCCTTTGCACTCAACTATAATCCTTTTTATTATTTGAGACAATCTCACTAAATTTCCCAGGCTGGGCTCAGCTTGTGATCCTCCCAACTCAGCCTCCCAGAGTGCAGGGGTTACAGGTATGTATCACCGCACCCAGCTCACACACATTTTTGTAGGTGAAAAAAATCTCAATTGTAGTGGGATAGCCACTTACTGTCCTCCCCAAAAAATCTTGGTAGTGATAACATAGCTTGATCTCCTGAAAAAAGAAATGGAAAAACCAGCAACAAAAAGAATTGTTG
>RJWT010036671.1:0-13212 GCA_004365215.1 Cuniculus paca | reverse complement strand
GCCAGGTCGTTACTGAGTGCTTGTCCAGTCACATTCCATGAGGAGTGCTCTTGTCAAGATGGTAGGTGGTTGGCGGGGTTGTACCAAGGTAGCAGGTTAGTTGGGGTAGAAAAGGTTGTCTGGGAAGACTCAGACTACATGTAGAGGATGAAAAATGAAGGTGAGAATGTGACTTGTTCCCCGTTAAGTTTCCCATGCTGTTCTTTTTTAGTTTTTACTAGCTTTTCCTTCCACCCCCATATGCACAGTGACTGCTGATTAGCCCATGAAATTATCTGAGAAACAGGTTTGATCTTGAGGGTTGAAGAGTCTAGAAGAGAAATTAGAGGAAGGGTGGGTGACTCAGACCTTTCCAGCCTTTAAAGCTGGAAAAGGACAATTTCTCAGGACAGACAGGAAATAAGCAACTGCTAACTGGCCGGAAAGGAACATGATGCCTTTATTCTGAGGGTGCTTAGAGGCTCACATGGTGCTGTAAGTTACTGATGGGAAAACGCACATAATCAGAGTTGGCATCAAGTTTTCAATGGTTTCAGATAGAAGGGTTCATACATATATTCTGTTTTCATGTTCTAGTTCCTTTTCAGAAACATAAAATTGAAAAATTGAGCTTTATAAACAGCTAATTCATAATTACCTTTATTCTTAGTGAAACTCTAAAATTATTTTTGGGAACTGATGAGAGATATGTTTATATAAAATTTTGCTTAGAGCTAGGAGTGTAGCTCAATAGTAGAACCCATAGGACCTTGTGTTCTAGCCATACTGTGTGTGTGTGTGTGTGTGTGTGTGTGTGCGCGCGCGCGCACACACACACACACACACACACACACAAATTCTGCCTAGTGGATTTTTTGGAGATCTCAGAATATAGGAATTTGTTTTCAAGCTTTGAGAAACATGCAGTCTCTGTTTTGTGGCACAAAAGCAGTCATATATACTATAGTATATATGTAAGTGAGTGAGCTTGATAATATCCTGATAAAACCCTGTATATAGGTACTGGAATTTAAATTTCATGTAATTTTCACATGTCACAAAATATTCTTTTTACTTTTTCCAACCATTTAAATAAGTAAAAAACCATGCTTCTCTTATGGGTCAAACAATGCAGATGAAAGATCAGATTTGGTCTATGGAGTATAATTTGCTGACCCGTGACCAAAAACTTTCCAGTAGTTGTATTTTGTGTGAGTGCTTAGCAAGCTAGATCTGCCACCAAATGTGTTATGCAAAATATTTTATAAAGATTTTTCCTTTTTCTAATTTGTTTTATATGTGTATATACTTGCTTGAACCATATTTTTATGTAAATTTGTTAATGTTTCTTAAAATATAGCAAACATGTTTTTGAGCATCGGCTACCTTGATAAACTTGCAAAACATGGGACTACCTAGCTTCTAAAATACAGGCACCTGTTATGAACTTGAGATGTAAATAGCTCAAAAGTTGTAAACATGCTTATGTAAAACGTAATTGGTAAAAAACAGATGGCACTTAGAATGTGAGGGCATTGATGAGAATGAAGTCATATTGCACCAATAGAATAGAAGGTGTGTCAAAAAAGTATTCTGGTTCAGTTGGCCTGGAAACATGGCCTGCCACAGCGGCAGCCAGTGAGCAACTTGCAGCCTATCTCTGAATACTTGGAGCTGGCTGTGGACCATGCATCTCCCTCCTGCCTTCGGCACAGATTGGTTTATAGATGGGAGCCGAGGCACAGGAGGAGGCTGGACAGTCCAGAGATATGTTGCATGCCTGCCACCCTGTCCTCTGCTAACTCTCACTGCCATTTATTTTAGCTTGTCCAGTGTGTGCAACTGGGCTGCTTTTACTATTGCAGACTTCTGCTCTATGACATCCCTGAACTCCATCCTTACTGTAACCCGAGCCCAGCACTCAGACTCAGCACCACATTATCCATGGCCCAGCAGTTGTCACATCTGTTATAAAGGAAGTGTTGATCCAACCCAACCCAGGAAGTGCCACCAAGAATAAAAGGTCTCCAGAGATGGGAGTAGACCTTTTAAGTTATTTACATTAGCAGTTGCTGTGGAACTTGAATCAGAGGCGATTTTTGCAGCTTAAAAAAGAAATTCATTTCTTCATATGCTTGGTCACACATAAATACTCTCCCTTCTTTTCTTTCTTCTCTTCCTCTTTCTCTCCTCTGCCCCATATATACAAAAACACATATCCACACACTTATCTTCTACATCCTGAGTATCTAATTTCACCTTCAAATAGTGTATTTAAGGAGACTGTTCTCCAGTTGTGATTAAGGTACTGTTAGGAAAATAAGAACAGTCCATTCTCACTGTTTGGTTGTACTTGTTGGAATACAGATAGTCTCTGAGGTCTCAGCAGCGTAGGCTAAGATGAGGGACATTAATCTGCTGTGGTACACATAATGGGTGAAAGTGACTGTCACATGGTCATGTATGGAGAACACAGTGAACTCTGGAGCAGTCTCCCAAGGGTGTCCCACTAGCCATTCCATGTTTTCCAGTGATCAAAACCAAGCATGATAATATAATAAATATTTTTACTTACTTGGTACAAATGGTAAATACCAGAGATTTGTATGTAATGTCCAAGTCTATAACTTTAAATACTAGAAATTTCTTGTCACTTCTCATGTGTGACAATTTAAAATCTAGATCACACCAATGTATATATTATAGAAAATGAGAAATGATCTTCATGTTATAAATGCTAATTAATTAGGCTTGAAAATTTGAGACCAAAGGTGATTTTTGAAGTTTGTTTTTATTTATTTGGAAGGGGGTCCTCCTTTGCTCTTTGTTAACATATTCATAAGGCTGGTGGATTACTATGGAACAGCCCAGTACAATTTCATATCTAAATGATTTGTGCTTTACATTAGTCTCGTTTCTCCTCCTTTGCCCATTTATACTCATGTTGAGGCTGAGGCTTGCAAACCATTTGCCCATCTTTGTCTGGTAGCATTCTCTCCTAAAGAGGCTGACTGAAATTTCCCTGTGTTTCTGTGAGTTCCTAGACCCTTTTTTCTTGCTCTTCTGCCTTTGATTCTCCTCCATAGAGGGCTCAGTGTGAAATGATGCTAAGAGGCTGGGGTTCACTATGTCAGTATGTAAATTCACACACCCCGTGTTGGGTCTGAGAAGACATCCTGCACATAAATCACCTTTTTTCACCTTCAGACCAGCAAACTGAGTCTGGGTTCCAGCTGCTAACTTTGACGTGTGTAATCATTATATAGAGCCGGCTTAGTAAACACTGGTTGAGAAGAAAACTTAGGTCTGCATTCTCTCCTGTCTGTTGCCAACATACACTCACGAGAGCTTTCTCGTGCGAGTGTTCTCGTGTGAGAAATGAGGGTTTTTCTTCAAGATGCTTAACATCTTCCCTCGAGCTGCAATGAGGATTTCACTATAGCTTTTCTGAGACTTGATTATTTTAAAACTGTCTCTTCTCCCAGTTTTTGGAGAAACAGGGTAAATTGTGTGGCATTCTCACTGCCTGGTTTCTTTGTTGCTACTTTAAGATTAACTGGAGGTAACTTTCCTTGCCTCTCCCATCATAATTTTCCCTGCACTGCCTTCCTAGGGTCAGCTCTAGCCCCACTGTCAGCCTGTGTACCTCACAGCCCGTCTCTTGCTCCGGGAACTCGTGACGGTAGCACTTGACATACATGCCTGGTTCCCTTTCCTGCATGAAAGAGCCGTGAATCTCCCTGTGAAACAGCAACGGGAACATACATAGTAGCAGAGGCTGTTGCTCCTGCAGGCACCTTGCACAGGGGACTATTTTTCTTATAAGATATAAATGAAATCTTCACTCTGCCCACTTTTACACCTACGCATGTACTGAGCGTCTCCAAGGCGACGAGGAAGCCCGGAGTCCAGCGCTGGTGAATCCTGCTCCGAGACAGCAGGCTGGAGTCTCAGGCGGCTCCCCGAGGCGCCTTGCGTCCCAGATGCCGCGCTGAGCCGGCCCCTCCCCCGGCAGGCGTCCTCTGCTGCCTCTCCTTCCCAGACAGTCTAGCTCTTGCCTTACATGTGACCCAGGCCTGGTTGCCCTGAGTCCTGTAGGCAGAAGGCTTCCCTAGAACGGAAGGGGTGTGCAGTAGGGACGTGAGATGAGCAGACTTTCTGCAGTCTTGTCTTTTTCACTTCTCTGTGCTTCTGTTCTTTGCCTTCCTTTGTACGTCGGCGATGCAGAGGCACCACTCAACTTTACAAAGTGTCATCAGAATACTCTTCGCTAAAATAGTGCAAGAGCCTCATTTAGTGAGCTTCTACCCTTGCCGATGCAATATATATGACTCAGGAGCACAAACCCCCTTGGACACCCCTCGTTCAGTACACAGCCCCACCCCCATCTGACCCATCTCTCACTCTGCCATTGTCGCTGTAACTTCTTGCAAATGTATGCATCGTTTTCTTGAAATGCTTTTGGGAGCAATGCATGGTCATCCTTAGTTCTTGTGCTTACTTTGGAATCCTGTAGTATCAGATTCTTTGAGGTATCTGTGTGTGCCTCATCTTTGAGACACCAATAATTATTTGCTATATAGAAATTATTACTGATGTGATCACCAGGAAACCTCATTTTGTCCTCTATACTCTTAAGCACATCATTTAATGAGCATATTCTCAACCTCTTTCCCAACCTGTTCCTGTTTTTATGAGACAGGGTCTCACTATGTAGCCCAGGCTGACTTTAAACTTGATAGTCTCCTGCCCTAGCCTCCCAAGTATTAGGATTATGGTCATTTGCTACCATACCTGGCTGAACATCTCTTCCTCAGGTGCTCTACCACTCAGCTACATTCCAGTCCCTTTTTTAAAATTTCAAGACAGTCTTACTAAGTTACCCAGGCTGGCCTTGAACTTGAGATTCTTCTGTCTCATCCTACCAGGTAGTTGAGTTTATAGTCAACATGTTTTTGGCTCCCAGCTGAATTGACCCGGAAAGCTTAACTTTTCATGTGATTTTATAATACAGTGTCTGCCCATCTCAGTTTTCTACTGTTGACCCTGCTGCTAGCTTTGGAAAACGGTGCCCTACCATTATTTCATAATTCTTTGGCCATGAATATTTTCATGAATGTTTATTGACATCACTTTTTTTTACTTGAACTTTTAAGAGAATGGTTGGCCCTGTGTACAACACTCTGGAGGATTCTCCTATTTTCCATTTGCCTTATCCCCAGTTCATTACCAACTCCCTAACCTTAAAATAACTTGCTTTTTTTTTTTTTTTTTTTTCCGGCACTGGGAATTGAACTCACGACCTTGCACTTGCCAGGCAGGCACTTAGGCCATTGAGCTAGATCCCCAGCCCTCCTAACCTTAAAATAAAAGCCATCCCATTTTATAAGTCAGAAAGGATAGTGTAGATATAACCAATTCTGTTCACAGGTCCAAAATGAAATCTTTAAGAAAAGACTAGAGTCAAATTTGCCAAGCTTTGTATGTCTTCTAGTGAGATCATTCTAGTTGTGCCTCATCTGTCCTGAGCTTCCTTCCCAAGCAGCCATGGCACTGTGCTTTTCCTTGGTCCCCCACTTGGCTCTTTCCTTTGCAGTCTCAGGCACTGGACCCAGGACTAGGGCCTCATGCATGCTAGGCCAGTAGTGCACCACTGAACTACATCCTGGCCCTCTCTTAGTCCTTATTTGGACTTGTATGAGGCAAAAATGTTGCTTTGAACTTGATTTCCCAAGCCCCCCTACAAAAAGAATCTGGGGAGGACCAAGGTGCCTGGGTTCATTCAGGGCCCCTTACTATCTCCTAAGTTTCTGACATGGCCTATGTCCTTCCTTGCTGCTCTCTGCTTTCCCTCCTCAATGTGTCTGTCATTCACATTTACAGATTTATGCCAGATTTTTGGTAGGAATGAAGTATCTGGTTACATGGGTCACTGTACCTAAGGAACTGTGAATAAAATTGGCCAAATGAAAGGAAATGTAAACAAATTCTGGAAGGTTTTCCAGTGTAGACTGGTTGGAAGTTTTGTTGCCTGTTTCCTCTCCTGGAAATGGGCTAGTCCAAGCCAGTGCCGAAGTACGTCTCCTGCAGTCCCGTCTCTGAGGGAGTCCCCCAGCCCTATGTTGTAACGCAGTTGTTCCCTTCCATTTTTCCTCCCCAGGCACTGCAAGTGGCAAGGCAGCTCCTTCTTCAGCAACAACAGCAGCAGCAGCAGCAACAGCAGCAGCAGCAAGTTAGTGGGTTAAAATCCCCTAAGAGGAATGACAAACAGCCAGCTCTTCAGGTAACAGCCCCCCACCAATAATAGTAATAGTAATAACAATAATAATCGACATTATTCCATTTGGGAGAGTTGATAAGTAGTTCAAAAGTGGATTGGGTTGAGAATTGCAAATCATGAAAGAAAAATCTTGTAAAATGTACACTTTTAGGTTACCAACAGTCTGTGATGTTTTTGGGAAAACATCTGTTTGTCCAAAACTTTAGCTGTTGGGAGTAAGAAGACCTGCTAATTGCGTAACATAGCAGGAGAATGAGAAGTTGCCAGTGTTAGGCTGCTGAACGTGAAGTGTAGGTAACTGGTGAGGGAAAGGCCCTTGAGCTCAGACATGTCGTGGCATTCTCTTATGATGGGACTAAGAATGAGATACATACACCATTTAGGGCAGTAGTGCTCAGTGGATAATGTGGACCCCACGGAACGAGTGAGCAATTTCTGGAGAGATGTTTTTATATTAACACATACTAACTATGCATATTAATGGCTATTGATTGTGATGCTCTTATACTTGTATACAGTAGGCATTTGTCATAGCCAAACACCCTTCTCCCACCACACTGCATCCTTCCCAGTCCCCAGTAATCACTGGTCTACTTTCAGGTTAATTTTTTTTTTAAGCTTCCGCAAATGAGAAAGACTATACATTACTTGTCTTTCTGGGTCTGGCTAGTTTCACATAACGTGTTGTCTTCCATTTCTACTGATTTTGCTGCAAAATGATAGGATTTTGTTCTTCTTTAATGGCTGAATAATATTCCATTGTGTATGCACATATGACTTTTATTTATCCATTCCTCTGTTAATGGGCATCTAGGCTGATTTCATGTCCTACATAGTACGAATAGTGACACAATAAATATGCATGTACAGGTGTCTCTTTGTTGTGCTAATTTCATTTCCTTTGGAAATATACCCAGGAGTTGTGGAGCTGGATCTGTTTTTGGTGTCCTGAGGACCCTTCATACTCTCCTTGGTGGCTGTATGAATTTATATTTCCACCTACTTCTGTCTCTTTTTTGGACATACTTTCAACGATCCTAACTTGGGAAGTAGGGCAGAGCAGAGGTGCTGCTTTATCTTGAAGGAATAGGCCAGAGAGGCTGCTGTTAACTCTGCAATGTATAGGACATTCCCACAGAACATAGCTTCATTTAGCAACCCAAAATGTTAAGAGTGTCAAGAACTCTTTATTGAGCCTTAGGATGGTATGACACTTTTAATATCATACCTAGTAATAAGTATAATACATACCCTCTTTCTAATTCTTTCCAAATCATTAAAAATAGTAAGCAATCCTTTGCAAAGACAACAAAAAAGATAGTTTTACCAACTTCTTATTTCAGGCACATTAAGACTAAGGGGTTAATGGAGTAGAGGAAGTAGTGAGTTCATAAAAATCTAATTTAGATTTTTGATTTGGAGTAGAATATTGCAATGAAAATTTCAGCTCGACTGAAGATATTTATGCTCACATTTAAGATAGAGCACTTGCATGGACCAGGTAAGTCAAAATCCCTTCATAACTGAAGTTAGCATCCTGCAAAGTCCAGACTAGTGATACATTTCTCACACTGGAGATTTTAAAACAGAATTTGTTAATGGTAGCAATGGGTAGAACTTGGTGCCAATTAATTTGACCACAAGGTCAACCTAAATTCTAGCTGTGTTGACCTTTTACAGGTCAGGATGAACTAATACTTACTTCCAGATTATTCTGCAAAGATCAAACTGACCTTGGGCAACAAGTTCTAGTTCTTCCACATCTACTGGGGAAGCTGTCTCACCCTAAGGAAAGTTCAGCACTGCAGTCATGCTTGATTGGCCAAGTTGGACGACAGTGGGCATTGTTTACAGACAAACTAGTTGTTTGGTAAACCAGCGCCAGTGTGCATGCCTTTGAATGTGTGTGAGTACAGGGGACATTTTTAATGAGGTACAGTGCCATGGAGGGCCCATGTCAGGTGCTGTAAGAAGTGCTTTGTTGTGCAGATGTCTTAAGAACAGCTCTGGAGGATGAAATATGACTGTGTTGACCTTTCAGCTGTGAGCTTATTTGTCAGGATTCAAATAAGTTGAAAGGATCAAACTGAACAGTTTCCGTAGTCAAACTGGGAATTGTGTTTCAGAGGTCAGCAGTGGAGGCCACATTGCAGATTCCATAACATAGCCAATTGTTGGTACATATTAAAGTACTGGGGCATCTCCTGCAGACAGAGATGCAATTAAAATTCTAATTTATTAATGTATACAGGGAGTCAGCCCAGCCTGTCACTCAGTGATTCAAATGACTGTCCATTCTTTTTGCCTCTTCTTGAAGCTCTCACAGCCTAAAAAATACTATGAATCCCATTGAATTGAACAGACCTCAAGTGCATTGGAAAAATGACAATATATTATTGGGGAAAAAACCTTACACATAGTAGAGCTTTGGTTAGAGATAAAAAAAAATACACACATACACAATCTGTCTGATCACATTGCTCTTCAGTATTGAATATCATTTGTGATTTTTCATACTAGACTTACTTTTCCTCATACTTGCTTTTTAAAAACATATGGCATTTTTAGGTAACTTCTTCTCCAAGATGAACGAAGTTCCTTTAGGGCTAAATATATGAAGTGAAGTTTCAGGGGATTTCCTTTTGAGGGCTCAGTTTTTCCTTGCTTGTTACAGGATTTTAGCCACCAAGCAGAAGAATATATGATATAGAGAGCTTCGTGTTTCTTGGCAAGGACAGTGTTGAAGGCTGCCTAACACATTCTGCTGAGTACTTCAGTCTGTATAAAGAAGGGAGGAAGAAGGGGCAATCGTGAACCCTGATTGTGTTAAAGAAAATGTCTTAAGTCCCTTCTATCCCCTAAGTGATGGAATTGATAAGCAGAGAATTTAGACTTACCTTAGAGTTAGGGTGGGATGGGATGGGAGAGAAATAGTTTGTTGATGTGTATGTGTGTGTCCATGCGTGTGCCTGTGTGAGACTGGCTTTTGCAAATTCAGTAAGATTTATTAATTTGGCTGGCCTTCCACAAACAGAAAGGAGAAATTACTAACCTAGACCACATGGTATATTACCTCGTTATAAAAAATACGTATGTAACAGTGATAATTCGCAGAAGGAATAACCTTCACATTGAAATCTGTCTTCCATGCCTTGTCCTCGCTGAGGCATCTCAGTTGGAGTGGCTCTGAAATGAAAGGGAAATCCTACAGCAAATCTGAACAGTGTTCATCTCTGATCTTCTTACCCTTTATAACTACACTGAGAAACCTATTTTAGCAGATTTCAGATCTTCTGCATAGAGGAAGGCTTGACAGGGAGGAAGGATTTGATCTGCTGATAGCTTGAGGAAAAAAAAAAAAAAGAAACCTAAATCCCCAAATATACCGTGGCTCGTATTTTAAGCATATCTCACACTTCCCTGCTTTATGTTTGGCAGCGCTCTCCAGTTTCACAGGCTGATGATACAAACAAAAGAAAATGGAAAGTTAGAGGAGGCTCTTAAGTGGTTACTCGATAGAGATCATAAACTGTAGTCAAACATCACCAATTTGGACTAATTTCAGAGAGAAGAGAGTAAATAGGAAAAAAATGATGCTATTTGCAGATACTGAACCATTCTGAACTGGTTGCATTCTTGGTGACACTGTGGCTTATTCATGAAAAAGGTATGAATGAGGTATAGATAAGGGTTTCTGAAGTTCTAGAAAAATATTCTACTGAGTAACTAAATTTCCTTCTTAATCTATTAATTTGCTTTGCAAATTTTTTATAAATGATATAAACAAAAATTGAAAATTAGTCACATCCTAAATTCTGAATCTGAATGATCTGAATTAATTAAATGCAATTTTGGTGAACATTTCAGAACAACTCTGGCATGCCGGGCATTTGTGCTAGTGGTGATAGATCCAAAATCATGCGAGATATAGACCTTACCTTCAGGATGCTTATGAGTTGTAAAAGACTTAACAGGATTTTTCTGGGGGAAAAAAATTATAGGTGTGTAAAAATAGTAGGCTCTTTTTATAAATATTTATATACTTCTGAAGATTGCTTGAACAAGTGAAATAAATGCTTAACAGTGCAGGTGTGCTCATAACCCCGAAAAGTGTAACTTTACTGGCTGAAGATTAATTTGTGAGTAGATGAGCAATTTTATTGATCGAATTTTGGAACTTTGACCACCGTTTCTGGGTAGTAATTCGTTTTGGTTCTTTAAGCATTTTAGTTGTTGGCACGAGTATATAAACTGGAAGGAAATCAAATGACACATTTTCTCCTAAGAAAGTAAAAGTACATGTGTATTCTGGCAGCCTGAACGTTAGGAAAGAAAGTAAACCTTGTGTGTTGCTTACAGTGGAAAGCTGACCACAGTTTCAGTCCGCCATCTATGAAGAATTTGAATTTGAAGCCAGTCATCTGATCGTTTTCCCTCCTGCTCGTCCCCTTCCATCCAAGGTTAGGTCACGTTCACGTCCCTGACTCAGGAGGCTGTGTCACTGGGGGGACCCATAGTGAAACCCACTGGAAGAGCAGCCTTTTCTTCGGCTTGGAAGCTAGGATTATAATGATGACTCCAGTTTTAAATGGAGGAGGTTAAAATACAAGATTCAGCAGGTGTTTTTTAGCATTTTTATTTGCAGTTATATAAAACGTGCTTTAGGCAGCATTTTTGCATTGCATTAATGCCACATATAATCTTAGTACCTCGTATCATTTCCACGTTATTCAGTAAGGAATAAATTGCTGAGAGGAAACCTTTAAAAGGAACTACAATTTTATATTATAGGTAGTGAATGATTTTGAAATACTGACCCTTAAAACATACCAGTATGTACTGAATTAGTAAAGTAGGTAATTCAGGGAAAGGAAGCAAAATTTTTTAAAAAAATTATGTAGAGTTAACATTGTCTACAGTTAGCATCCCTGGCAATTTAAATGGATAAAATTGAAATTTTGATTTTTTTTTTAAGATGTCATGGTTATCATATAACTTTAGAGAATTGCAAGACCCTGAAAATAAAGAACAGTTGATAAGGAACAGTAAAACAGGAACGATGCTTTATAAAATGGTTATTAAATATTTCAGATCACACACATCATTAAAAATTATAAAAATAGCAACTCCTTCCCCCAGAAAATTGCTCACTCATACAGAATTTTGCATCCATTTTTAAGTGTTTCATGAACCTCATGGAGTCCATTGTGGAGCCCAGAGTCATACTCCTGATTTAAGATTTGTTTTCCCCCAGACTAGTATACTTTGTTCTTGCCTCCAAAATGCTGAGGTGAATTGTGGTATAATAAGTTAGCCTTTTGTGGGGGGCAGGGTCGGTATTGGGGATTGAATTCAGGACTTTTGCACAGAAATGCTTCCTTAGATCTTTGGGTTTTTTTTTTTTTTAAGATTTTGAGATAGGGTCTCACTGAGTTGCCCAAAGTGGGCTCAAAGTTATGCTTTTCCTGACGCTCCTACAGGTGTGTGCCACCACACTCAGCTGAGTTAGCTTGTTTTTTATATTTCAACCTCAAATGTATATAGGATGAGCCTGTATCCCAGTTTGGACAGGACATGCCCAGTCCATGGCTGGGTGTGTTTATTGATAGTTTCCACTTCTAGAAGTATTGCAGTTTGGATATTTCATTATATAGTCACCTTACATACCTGTATCCAAGCACTGAAATGCAAATGTAATGCTAACACTTCATAAGTAATCATATCTGTGTTACCACATGCCAAGTATGGTTGATAATGAATACTGAGTTGGTGTTTAACATGGACCAGTCTCATGACCACTCTATAGAGCAGGCAGTACCTTTAAACCATTTTGTGGAAGAGGAACATTGAAATTTAGGTGAAGTGTTGTCCCACGGAGCTCACTGTCTGTACCAGTGCCAGAATGGGAAGTTGGCTCCTATAACTACAGATAGCCTTTGTGCCGCTGAGAAGTTAATTAATGCCTCTCTTCTATGTGTATTTACTCAGCACCTACTGAGTATCATAGTTTCCATAAATAAGCAAATTACTATGTTTTCCAAATTATAAACAAAAATAAAGCCAAACCAACAAAAACCAACACACTGTAAATATCTGGATTTTAATCAGGGGGCTTCAGACCTGCATAATGATCCTAATTGTAGCCATGTGTGGGTGTTTTCATTGAGTGTGTCCATGTATAGTCATGTGTGTGTCTGTGTGTTCTGCAGCAATGAGTGAGCCACAGCAAAGAAAAGTTATTTCTTATTCTCAAGTCGGAAGTGTTCTTAGGAGTTCCCATGTGTTGAAACATGGAATAGTATGTTATAATCATTGTGGGGGCTAGGAGGTAGAGAGGGACAAGGGGAGAAAACATACTTGACTGGTCAAAAATGTGTAAATTGCTGACAAAATGACACATGTAATTAAGAGTGCTCCTACCATTTTACCTTGTGGTTTACACCTCCAGTGTTGAAAAAGAGAGTGACTCCCACCTCGCTAATTACCATTATCACCGAAATGCTAGGGTTGCAGTCATTAGTTCCATGTGCATTTAATTAGAGGAAGGCTGAAATTGGATTTAACTTATTACTTTTTCATGGATCACTTTCTTGTCATCACTTCAAATTGGATTGCAGCCCCAGGTAACTAATTATGAGAGCCACAGGATCAAGAGTGAAAAAAAAGGTAATTAGGAATAACACTGTCGGACCCTCGCTGGTCGTCCACTTGTGCTTCAGGAAAGAGAAAAAAAAAGAAAGAAAGAAAGAGAAAAAAAAACTCAAGCCGTATTTGTAGTATTACAGATGAGAGAGTTGGAGTCGTGTAGCATTGCTAAGCATCATGGGAGTGTGTCACCACCCATCGTGGCTTCTGTGATACACAGCTGAGTTGAAGATGTCGCCTCACTGTGGTTCCACAATCAGCTGCTTAATACCTAGATTAAACTTGTAAAAGCAACAGATTGGTGGTAG
>RJWT010036670.1:0-13222 GCA_004365215.1 Cuniculus paca | reverse complement strand
AGACCTTCCCCCAAGATTTAAACCATCTCAATAATTTCCCTCAAAATATTAACTTTCTGATGTAATTTCCCCTCTCTTCTCCCTTTCCCTTCCCTTCCCACACCCCATCCTCTATCTTTGGCTCTGTCTCTCTGTCTCTCTCTGTCTCTGTCTGTCTGTCTGTTTGTGTCTCTCTCCCCACTCCTGCCTGAACTGAGTTGAATGCTCTGGAATAAATTAAAATACTTTAAAGATGTCACTATTGAAGAAATGTTGTCCTATAATTTAAATACTTGTTAGCATACCCAGTTTCCAAATATACTACAAGGACATAGTAACAAGAATAGCATAGCACTGACAAAAACAGAGACATGCACCAATGGAGTGAATAAATGACCCAGAAATAAAGCCACACAGCTATAGCTTTTGATTCTTGACAGTTACCAAAATCATAATACAGAGAAAAGTGAGGTTCTTTACCAAGTAGTGCCAGGAAAAGTAGATATTCACATGAATAAGACTGAAACTAGATCTCTGTCTCTCACCCTGTACAAAAAAATCAACTAAAAATAGATCAAAGACTTAAATGTAAGACCTAAATTTTTAAACAGCTAGTAGAACAGAGGGGAAACACTTCAAGATATAGGCACAGGCAATGACTTCCTCAATAGGATGTTAGTAGCTCAGGATATAATAGCAAGAATTGACAAATAAGATTGTATCAAATTAAAATGCTTCTGCACAGGAAAGGGAGTAATCATGAGAGAAGACATCACTTAGAGAATAGGAGGAAATCTTTGCAAGCCAGTCTTCTGATTAATATCCAGTATATATAAAGAAGTCAAACTTAACACCAAAGAACAAGTAACCTAGTCGACAAAACTGATCAGACATTTCTTAAAGAAAGTAAAACTGGTCAATAATTATATGAAAAAAATATTTAACATTTTAGCCATCAGGGAAATGCAAATTGAAACTACGTTGTGATTCTGCCTTGCCCAGTCAGAATGGCTATCATCTGGAAAACAAAAAGTAGTAATTGCTAGCAAGGATGCAGGGAAAAAGGAAACCTTATACATGATGGGACTGTAAATTAGTACACTTACTAGGAAAATCAGTATGGAGGTTACTCAAAAAGTTAAAATAGAACTATTGTATTATCCAGCTATACCTCTTCTTGGTGTATATCCAAAGAAATTAAAATCAGCATACTATAGAAATAACCTGCACTCCTATGCTTATCCCTGCACAATTCATGTAGCCTTATGGAATTAGCTGACATGCCTATCAATGGATGAATGGATAAAGAAAATGTGCTATGTATACACAATAGAGTATTCGGTCATAAAGAACAAAATCACGTCATTTGCTGGAAAAATGAGTGGAACTGAAGATCATGTTAACTGAAGTAAACCAAACAGACTCAGACAAGTATCACATGTTTTCTCTAATGTAGGAACTAGGTTGAAAACAAAAAACAAAAAACAAAACAAAACAAAAACATGAAAGTATAACGGAGAAGTGGAAGAGCACCAAGGGGGAGGAAAGAATGGATAGTAAAAGAAGGCAGTGGGGAGATTTATATGATCAAAGCATGTTGCATGCATGTATAAAAATGTCTCAAACCCACATTAAAAATGAAAAAGCCCCTATTTTAATGTTATTGCTCATTCACATATTTAAGCATCCTTCCAGTGAATGTGATGAAGGTTGATTTAAAAACTAACAGAAAAAGTGGCCAAGACTTTTGGCCTTGGTTTTCTTCAGGGATTTCATGTCTTATGTAGCATAATATTTTTAGATAATTTTTGTTATCTAAAAATAACTTACTGGAGTATTAGTAAAAATAAAACATCACAAACCTATCACTGTTTTTTCCTGGTTTATCATAAATAAGCTGGAGCAGAAATAAATTGCTGAAATAAGAACAAAATGGCACAAATGATGACAGAGGGATGAAGAACAAACATCCACAAATAAGAAAAGCAGTATGAAGTAATCTGAGTAATAGTTTATTTTACTCTGAATAGTGTGATACAAATAGATCTGTTAAGAATATTAATTGCTTTGTGTTTTCATTATAATTGTTCTTTTTAACCATTACTAGTATGCCACAGTTTAATTTTTTAAAACATATTCAACTGAAATCCCTACTGCTTTGGGAGCTCAAGAAATAACTGTTCCTTGATTGCTGTTCTTTAAAAATGGTCTCTATACAAAAATATCTTTGCAGTTATCTGGGAGTTGGGATACAATACTCCAGAAATATTTGAAAAAGTTGATTCTTTAAAGTTAAAATAGTAAGCTATTTTCTCAGTATAGATACTAAAAGTTACTGCCATAATGTAATTATATATTGTGCTATTATGTCTTGAAAGATTTAATCAATTGGTATTTGAAAAGGTTTTTAGGTAGTTTTTAGAAGATTACGTTTCAGGAATTTTTTATACAGTGGAATTTCTGATGCTACAGTAAATTAAAAAGTTGGATGATTTTCATGTGATATCTTATTTCACTAATACAGAACAACCTTGAACCACACTAGAGCAATAATTACTTAACCTAAATCAGAGACCAAGCCAGGCCAAACAGCTGTTTTCATTTTGTTAGGAGATCCATTTGATTTACTCTTTTAGTCAGCTTTCATTACTGTAGAAGACAAAACTTCACTTGAGTTTTTAACCCTGAATTCTCTGCCTTGTTTGCTGCCTGCTATAAAATTGCATGGTTGAGCTGCCACAGCCGCTGAGCACACTCCAGAGCTACTGTAGTATCGTGGGAGGCTCCACTTTGCTCAGAATAGAGAAGCTTCTTGCAAAGAGATATAATCTGAGACCTATCCACTGAGGAGAAAGAGAGGGAGGGAGGGAGAGAGAGAGAGAGAGAGAGACAGAGACAGAGACAGAGACAGAGACAGAGACAGAGAAGGGAAGAGAAAAAGAAAAATCCACAAGTAACTAGCAAAAATTCATCGTCAGTATTCCGATAAGAGGCATAGTCTTTTGGGGTTGATAATTGATTTGAGTTCCTATAGAAGCAGGCGTAGTTATCTAACAGTTTTCATCAGCTGTATCATTGATCAACCATTTTATAAACTGGGGAAATGAATGTCAGAAACACAGAGGTAGAAACCTGAATTTAAATATGAGTTACTGGTAGCTAGATACATATATATTAGATATCAAGTAATTACTTCTAAAATTTATTTTACATGCTATAGCATGACATCATTTAAATTGTGAATCCAGTCCCCCTAGAATAGGTAGAAAAGAGGATGCACCAATATTTTGTGGTTTGTTACATAGCTTTTGTAATTCCACAAACATGTCCCTGTTCCCCTCAATGAATATAAGATGGACCTTGTAACTTCAGAGAGAAGGTAGCTTAAACTGTTTTCTAAGATTGCTGTCACTCAGGAAGAGGAAGCCCTGAAATTGTTGGCATGGATTAAATCTGTTTTTCTCTTTTCTTGAAACACTCCGTGTGTACTCTTTAAATAAATACAACCTGGCAAGACAATAGGTTCTCCTGGCCACATGGATTAGCAAAAATGGAACAAAGCACACAAGAACAGCTATTTTTATCTGCTACATAGGGCCACATATCTGACAGTGGCCCATAAGATTATATTCTAGCTATGTTGTAGCTGTGTTTGTGTAAGTAGATTTTATGTTTGCACAATGGCAAAATCACCTAAGGATGCAATTCTTGTAACATATTCTGGTCAGTAAATGATGCACGACTGCATTAGAAATTTGTAGCAAACTATTTGACATGCTTATCATAGAGAAGCATTTCTTAGCTGATCTATGATATTATCTATGATAATAGATTTATTAACCACATCACTTGCAGATTTTACAGAATTTGCTGAAGAAGAGTTTCATAGTTAAATTTCGTAAACAGTTTCTTAGAGCTCACAATATATTATATCATCTGAAGAAAAACATGTTCAACCAGCTTAATTCTGTGTTTCCCAAACTCATTTGAGTATGAGACATTTTTATACCATCACATGATACTATATCATCTCACAAAACAGTTTTTCTTTAGACACTGGTTTCAAGTGGGCCTGATACTATATAGATGATATAACCTTGTGGTTCTTCAAATAAGTGGAATTTAAACTTGATGAGGCTTTTGGCACCTATCTTTTTAGATAAAATAAAATAATTTGGAGGTCTTGCTGTTGTTAATGAAGAGAAACATTTGAGAGATTACCAGCTTGGATAAGGTGTTTCATGAATGCCTTTTATTGAAGAATAATCATTTTCACAAAACCCAGAGAACTAGAGTGGTCACTCTTCCTTTTCCTAGCCAATTTATAGTCATGTTGGGAAGGAGTTTTATGGGAAATAATGGAGAACTAATCGTGTGTAGAAAAACAAAAATTATTTCTTGTGGTGCAGCAGGATTTTCACAAGCTACTAATGTACCAAAGCACAAGAGGGAAAGCTAACTGAGGAGTACTTCTTTATTTACAAAGTGTAGTTTTTGAGAAGAAAGCTGGTATCCTCTGGTTGCTTTCCTGATACCTCAGATATAATGGATTTAGTGGATTATGGTGTAAATAACTGCATGCGTGGATGATTTTCCTCTTTGCTACAGGTTCTGGTATCTACCATTTGTTTTAGTCACATCAATGTGAGTTGATGTACTAATCTCTTCGTGTTACCTCTTGTTACTTCTTTTTCCCTTTTTCTTTTGTTTTCTTATTTATTTCAAATGTATAAATAGGAGATGCTAAAATTGCATATTCAGCAAGCAAATCAAGGAAGCCTATGACTGAAAAATCTCCATGTTTGAAGTTTGCCCTTTTCACAGTCTATTTAATGAAATATGATTGACATTTGATAACGGTTTTGTTCTATAAAAGTGAGGTGAAAGTCTGAAGAGAAAAAGAGTTTTTAATTTTAAAGAATGTGGTATAGTACTTTCTTGGCACAGCTGTGTTGTGGTGTACATATGTCTTTATGTATTTTCATTTTAAATGAATATAAGTTGTTCACTTGATGTTGACACAAACATTTCAGCCTTGCAGAGACTGAATCTGAACCAAAATTAATTTTGATAATCACATTCACTAACAGCAGAACAATAATTCTAATGGCAAATGTCACACCGTTATTACCATCGTTACCATCCGTATCCATAGACCACCATAATAACAATGATGTCTTTACATTGTGTCATACTCTATAGTTTCAAAAGTACTTCTATTTATGTTACTTTATGTTCTTTTCAGAAGAATTCTAGGAATTAGATAAGTGTGGAACTATTATTTATATTTTAACAAATAAGATGAAAGGGCCAGTGACTTACCTGGTCATACTAGAATTTTTCTGAATTTCGGGTTCTTTCCTGCTTCTCTATCCTGTCCAATGTATTTTAATTCTAATTGCATCTGATTTTAAATATTTTATTAAATATATTGTTTACCTGCTACTCGCTTAAAAATACTCTTCTTCCTTTTAAGTATTTTAGAAACTGAGGGTCCCTATGTATGAGACGATGTTAATTTTGAATATACTTATGTATCTAGTGTAATTTATTTTTAGTTATTTGCAACTAAATAGTTGCTTGTAAGTTAAAAGCTTTAAATTTACAAATGCAAAGTGTTTTCTAGATATTGTGCTGTCTCATGAAACAATGAAAACCTTGTTTCCCCATGTCTGAGACAAGGTACATACACATAAATTAATTGCAGAGTCTAGAGTGAGAAAGAATTTAATTTAAAGTATGTATATTTTAATTTTTTGCTTAGCTATTTGACTAACTTTGCCTTTTCTGTTTATACCAAGTGCAAATGAGCCAGAAAAGGAAAGATGTCAACAAATATGTACACCATATATAATAAAGCTGTTGGCCAACTTTAAAAGGAGTACTATTTTCTTCCTCTAATAATTCTTATAACTAAATAAGGATTTATTTTCATCCCGAAAAGTAATCATATTGAAAGAACTACTTTGCTTTTCATCTAGAAGATCATGCAGAGTTCACTTGGAGAAACCGTGTGGTAAAGGTTGGGTTTAGTTATGCAATCTATTGACTTTGGTAAATAAAGATGTCAGTGACTCTTATTAGTGGGATGTGATCTTTTAAGTGTGGGTGGGTCTATTTGTGGGTTTCACAGAGCCATCAATGTACTGCCCAGATGACCCTAATTGGAACCAATGGCACTTTCATAAGACAGTTGACAGGGATTAGGATGCAATTTTTGTCCTTAACATGTGAGGCACAGGGTATCGTGATCACTACAAATTGAATGTTGCAGTTATAACACAAAACACAGGAGAAAATAAGATGGCGCACAGAGGTCAAAGTTCTAATAGCATTGTAATGAGATGATGGATTAGTTCAGTAAGGCAAAATTTTACTTACTCATTTTTCCCAAATTAGCACATTTTTGTCTGCAGTGACCTGGATAATTACTTTATTTCATTGTTGTCCTCTGTTTATGGAGGCCTAGCGCTGGCCAATAGTTAACAAGGCCTGAATCAAAACTTGTTACTCCAATGCTTGGAACACCTAATGTGCTGTGTATGAACTCTTTTGAAATTCAAAGTGAATAAAACATGGTCCATTTTCTCTCAGAAGATTACAGACTAAGCCATAAGGAAATTCTTGAAACCATTGTAAATTATTATGGAAAGTGCTGTATTAATGATGGCGAGCAACATGGGTTGGTGATGAAGTGACTGTTCTATGACGGCCCGCACAGGCGAATTTTAACAGAAGCCAAGGAAATACTGTGTAAAGTGTAAGTAGGAGTAAAGAGTATTTGAGATGGAGTTCTGGAGTTTAGCATTTGTTGTTTATATTTGAGATTGTAAATGCCATTGGATGGAAAGGCATAGGTAGTTTTAGAAGAAAGTTAAGTTACTGATGAATAGTAAATGAAGAAAAGGGAATCTATTGGTTTTAAATTTCTTTGCTACTGCTAAGGTAAGTTGGTCTTCTTTCTAAAAGAGGAAGTAACTATGAACTCTTGACCAAAGGTGCAAGGAAATTGAATCTTTTAAACACTGATTTTTTTAAGGTCCCTCTTGAACTTTAGTGATGGAGCACCAATTTAAAACAAACATGCCATTCTTAAAGCAGCAAATGGATGCCCAGTTGAGCCCTAAGGCTTTTTCTTTCATTTAAAAGTTCAATCTGAAGTTTCCTGGCAGCACAGTGGAGCCCCTACATAATAATGTATGCTAGGAAAAGGTTTGACTTTCGGAACCCTTGGAATAAAGATTGACAGTGATATCCTTCCAGAAAACTAATTGCAGCAAAAACTGTTATAGAATGTCACTTCAGTTTTCACTAGAGGAGCGAAACTGTTTTGGATCTGGGTTCAGTCTGTTGATTGTCATGGTAAGCAGCAGCAAAGTTTGAGGGCTGGAATACTGACCTAGAGAAGGCAATACACCCTCTAGGTAATTGCCTTAGATTGGACATCAAGCCTATATTCAGGATTCCATTAGGTTATCTTATAAAACTTTCTTTAATAATTAATTTATACTGTTATTTTATACTAAGAGGGAATTGTTGATTAGCAGCTTCAAATACTCACCTGTGTAGGTTATTTTACAAAAGTGATTTGTCCCAATTCATTAATTGTTTGACTTCTTTATAGGAGGAGATTTTTGAATGTTTGAGCATAGTCAAAGGTTCTTTTCCCAGACCACAGAACTGAGTAAGGGCTAGTGTCTCAGATTCCATACTTCATTAACTTGCGGTTAGGGTAAAATGGAGAATTAATCAAAAGTGTGTGCATAGGCTAAATAACTGGGAAAAACGCAAAGCAAGAAAGGTTAGACAAAATGAAATAGTTACAACCTAGGGTTGAAGGAATCAGAACTCATACTAGATTGATGGTAGTGGAAATTAAAATTACCAAAAGAAATATAAGATAAATACAAAAGGAAGGATGGATGAGATTAGGTAACAACTGACTATAAGTGGAATAAGGTGTAGGGAAGAGGTGGAGTGTCAGTCACAGAAATAGACAAAAAGGAAAGTTAAAAAGTAAAGATAATTTGCTTGAGGAAAGAGAAGAAAATAAAGTGTTGGTTTGGAAGCAGTTGATAAACATTGCTAAGAAGTTGAAGAGAGAAAGATCTCATATATTGATAAAAACAATAAAGGTATAGTTCACTAAACTCACTACTGGCTTTTATACAGAATTGACCATCAGAAACCATTTGGTTTGAAACACTGAGTTGCCTTTCTGTTTCTGTTTTCACTTTTGTTGTATTTCAGTAGCAATTTGTTCAATTTAACTTGCCTTTTTATGATGAATATTGAAAACTATGTTATGTTGGATTTTAATAATGAAAAATTGGATCGCTTTTCTAGTGCGATCAGTGTTTGTATATAATGGATACAATTATTCTCATTGCAAAATAATTTTTGTATAATTAGCTATGTTGTACATTCTACTTGTTATAATTAAGTACTATTTAAAATGTGATCTGCATTGTACAAAAATGTTGAGTAATCTCTCAAATTTCTTCTAACTCGTGCATGAATTTCCAGAGAATGTTTCCTTTTTTGACTAATAAAGGCATGTGAAGCCTTGTGAAAAAAGATTCCCCAGGAGACATCTAATTCTCAAGAAGTTTATTTTAGAAATAATGCCCACCCACACATCTTTGTTATACAATTTCACTGCATATTTTCAAGGTGCTCTAGTTCAT
The DNA here is from genome assembly GCA_004365215.1 of Cuniculus paca. Classification (NCBI taxonomy): domain Eukaryota; kingdom Metazoa; phylum Chordata; class Mammalia; order Rodentia; family Cuniculidae; genus Cuniculus; species Cuniculus paca. Next base: position 4,556 of record RJWT010036670.1, on the reverse strand, counting down.
TTACAACCTTACCTCCAAGGAGACATTAGTCCATGTCACTTTAAATTTCTGATAGACTTTGCTGAACTTGTTAGAATCTCTTGAGGATGTTCAACTGGGAAGAAAGTCTCTTTGTGTGTATTTTTTTCAATTCCTGCTATCTCCTACTACTAATATCCATGTTCTGTAACAAGGCAAAGTAGTTATTGGGGACAGTTAACAAAAGCACAAATTGTGTTATAAGTTCTTTTTCTGGAACTTATTGAGGTATCAAACTCTCCTTCTTCCCCCTACTTCTGGGCCTGCCAATTTGCAAGTTGTCCTAGCCTAACTCAAGCAGGGATTTAAAAATCTGCTAGAGAGCTCAGCCTATTGATTTATAGAGCTGAAGTCTGCACACAGGAATCATCTGTAACAGGATTCTTTGCTCCCAAGAGAGACATTACATAGCAGAGCTGTAAATTACTGAAGAAATAGAGGAGGGGGAAGAAGAGGAATGGAGAGCATGCTCTATAAAAATAGGATATACTACTGACTGAGGCAGTTGTCTTTTAACTTTTTATCTTTCACCATAGAATTAAGTGGTCTCCCTGAAAAAATAAAGAGTGGATAATTTAAGAGTTATGAATGCTGTATTCGTTGTCACATTTACTTGGTATAGTTTGATTTGTTTTATCCTACCAGTTGTCTCTTGGTAAATTTTGCCCTTATCCCTTCTACTGGACTTTTTTTTTTTAATAAGGCACTACTTTTCTTTATATCTATATAACAGTGGTTTGGTATCTGATTTGTAACCAAGAGTCATCACAGTCAGCCCTCTCCATATTATCCCTGAATCAGACTGCAATAGTGGTTTGATTAAGGTAATGTACAAGGTGTAGTAATACAAAGTTCTGAGTGAAAATGCCCTATATACATTGCCAGTGCAGTGAGTCTAGCCAACAGAGAAATAGATGACCTCAGGAAATGTCTAGCTTAACAAATGTATATCTTTAAATTGGAAATCTAATTATTTGCCTTAGATTTGCACTGCTGGGAACCTAATGCAAGACCATGTTAAATAAACTTATTATTTCCGTTTTTCATTTAAACTGTGGGTTGTAGTATGACCAATCTGTTTTATATCCTCAATCAACAGATGATTGTATTTGGTAATAATTTATCAAGAATAAAAATCTGTTTTTGAAACTAATCACCTCATGTTAGGTCTGCCCTTTTTCAAAACCACCATCTGATATTCATTTTGTCTACAAGACAAACATACTGATGAAAATGCATATACCACAGGATACAGCCAGTGGAATGAAGCATTTCCACTCTTTGTATATATTTAGAACATTTTCTGTTTTCCCGACACATGGACCAAATTTTAGTATTAAAGAAAAAAATCAATTTTACATAGTATAAACAAATTGAACAAGTACACTGTGTATTTCTGATTACTTTGTAACAGAATGTCCATTGGAATTTGAGGTCAAATCAGGTCATATCCAAACCCTGTGCTTGAAAAAAAAGTGACTTTTTCATATTTACTATATTTTCCTTTGGATGATTGGATGAATCTCTAAATGGGAATTACTATATTTCTCATTTTCAACTCTTTTAAGACCTTTTTAATTTAATGATTTTTGCTTAAATGTTTGAAATATTTTTGTCTTTCCTTAAACCTAGCAACCTTACTATATTTACCAAAGTAATATGTGGATTATAATCCATACATTTAAAAAATTTATTAAGGCCAATGACTCTACTCCTGCTCTTATAAACTACTGGCACTAACTTTTATCTAGCATGGTTTTGGCACTGGTTCCTGGGAAAATTAGCTGACATTCTTAGAATTACATTATTGAAGAAGAGTTCAGGGCTAGAGATATAGCTCATTGGCAGCGTACTTGCTTACAATGTGCTCAACTCTGAATTCCAGTTCTAGTACTATAAAGAAAAAGAGTTTAACTTTTAAATGTATTTAAATTTATGCTATATATTTGTATTCCATTTTTCTTATATATTTAACTTTAATTAAACTTGTAGTTATTTCAACTCTAATGTTTTGACTGATTTTGCATATCTTTATTTTGTTTATGAAGAGAGTTGGGACTACATATTTGTCTTTTAGAAGATAGTTGCTAGTGTTTTCTCCTGTTATTCCATCTATATCATAAATCTGTTTTTTCACTTTCCTCCTTTTAAACTTATTATAGCTCCCCAGTGTTTAATGACAAGAAAAATCTCCTTAGTCCTTCCCTGTCTGGTCTTACCTATCTTTTGACCCTCTGTGTCCCCTGTTAGCCCCCATGGCCTCTCTCCTTCCTCATTAACCCCTTAGGCCTCAAGTACCTCTCACAGTCTTCTGGAATTCATCATCTACTTTTGTCCAGTTTCGCTATTTGTCCCCTTGACCTGGAATTACCTTCGTTATTATCTCTTTCAGCCCATTCCCTTAAGTTGAGAACTCGATGTTATATTCTAAGAAATCTTTTCTGACTCATTGATCCTACTTGTTTATTGTGTACTTTGGCATATCATGTGCCTCTAGAGGCAACAGATGACAAACAAGTAAACTAACTATTTTAGTTCGCAACAAGTGATGTAAAGGAAATGAGTAGAGTACAATGAGAAAGAAAAGTAGGCGTAGTCTACTTACTTACCAACCCAGGCCTCTCTGAAAATGTGACATTAAGATTGAGACTGAAAATAAAAGAAAGAGCCAGCTATATAAAGCATGGAGGAGAATGGGTTTCAGGTAGAAAACACATACAAAGTTCTAAGATGAGAAAGAGATTGGTGCAATTGGACAGCTGAGAAGAGGCCACTGGCTGAAGTATAGGAATTAAGGAGACAATGGCATAAATTGACAATGGAAAGTAGATCAAGTAGGCACTGTCCACTGAGGACATAGGCAAGGGAATATCATGGTTGTATTACTGTTGGAAAACGATTTCTCTTGACACTGTTTGGAGAATACTGTACATTGGAAGGGAGTAAGAATCTCAGGGAAGTTATAAAGATGCTATTGCAGATAATTGGCAAGAAGTCACTTTTAAATAGATCCTGGGAAATAAACACTGCTATATTCAGAGTAATTTTTCTTATCAGCATATCTCTTAAAGATTGCTTTTGAAACCTGAATGAGAAAATACTGCTATTTGAAAATATTACTATTGTTCATACAAAAATAATGCTGGAAAAGTTGCTCATGTTGAGATATCGCCGGCAGTGTAGGCCAAGGAAAAAAAGAGTATAGATTTCACAAAGTGCAAAGAGAAGGTAGAGACCCAGAATGCATGGAGACACATACCTCAAAGTGCAGTTTAAAAAGCACATAAAATGGATTAGAAATTTGCAAGGGAAGATAAGAAATCAGGTAAGAGGCTATTGTAATTGATGAAAATGACTCAGGCTTACGCAAAGGTAGTGACAATTTAGATAGTGAGGAGTAGGCAGATTTCAGACAGGTTCAGGATTGGATGGGAGGTGAGAAATATGAAGAAAGATTTCTTTAATTTCTTTGTGTTTTTCCCAGCTTTATTTGGTGGTATAATTGACAACTAAAATTGCATGTATTTGTAATGTATGATGTGACATTTTAGTATGTGTCTCCATCGTGAAATGATTAGCACAGTTAAACTAACTAACAGATTCATTGCTTCATGTTTCTGGTTTTGTGAATGAGCAAGTGGATAGAGGTGCCACTCAGTAGGACAGGGGATAATGTTGGGGGAAAGACTTTTCCTCCAAAAACTTCGGAGATGTTGAAGTTGAGGAATGTGTGCCTAAATTTTTATACAGGCAGCTCATTAAATAGATTTGAAAATACTTATGCATGTATGTATTTATAGATAAAAGATGAGACAATAAGTATTATTCTACAGTTAATCCACTTTTGTTGAAAATGATACATATTCTTCCATATTGTAAATACAGATTTATTTGATTATTTTAATAGGTTTCATGATTGGATAGCTCTACCATCATTTAATCAACAATTTTCAATATATGGTGATTATAATGCATATCATTCCACAGTTTTCAGTTATTTCTGTAGGATAGACTCTAAAACTTAGAATTCATTACTAGATCACAAGTTTCCCATGTGTCAGGGAGAAGCTGCCACCTTGGAAAGAACTGCGCCATTAACCACATATGAGAATACCAGTCTCTTTAACACTGCATTCCAATAATTTATTTTATATTTTCTGATCTTATAGAAGAAAATGTCATCTTAGTGGTATTTTATTTTACTTTTCATGATTCAGGATATTGAACACCTTTTTATTTGGTAATCAGCCATTCCTTTTTTTTTTGTTTTATATGATAGGTATAAAATAATTACAGAATTGAAGAAGCAAAAAAAAATCAGATACTTTGAGAAAGAAATTAAAAAGTAAAAAAAGAAAGGAAGAAAAGTTAAGGAAGGATGAAGAAAATAAATGGAGGCCAGTTACTATTTATTTGCTATTGAATGCCTCATGAGAATTTCAGAGTGGCTGGTGGAGGGAGGGTAAATATTTTACAAAAATTACTAGTCATATGTTGCACAAAAGTTGTACATTAGCGAAATATTAGAGGTAGTTTTT
>RJWT010036669.1:0-13217 GCA_004365215.1 Cuniculus paca | reverse complement strand
GGAACAGCTTCAAGCTGGGTAAGCATCTCTTCTCTTCCTGTAACTGATATTTTGCCTATACTCAGAGTATGGTGATTGCAGGTTAGTTAGATTTTTTTCAGTGGTGACTGTTATTCTTCAGACCATGTTTCAAGTGATCTTGTCAGAAGCTTCAAAATGTCTCATGACAGCTTCTCATCTGAGAAATTCAGAATCACCTTTAAGTATCATTACATTGGTCAAAATCTAGCTAGTCAGAGAACTACAGCTAAAGAGAGAGGTTATCCATAAAAATGAATACCAAAACGTGTGGTTCATCCAGGGTATGTATTTAGAGATTAACAAACCTGCTTAGGATATTTTGCTGGTGTATAGAAATTTAAAGAAGAAAGTTAAAGAAAGTCACTTTAGAGAGGACAAGGAAATACTTTGGTGACAAAGGTAGATTTTGGAAGAAATTTGTTCATAACTAATTCTTTACATACAGAAACAAATAATGGTTAGTGAAACCAAACAAACTCCATATATTGTTAGTTTCACTGGATAGATTATCATGTTGTATTTTGTCAATGTGCTCATAAGTTTAAATGAAAATGTCTTTTTACAGAAACAAGGGATGTTTCATACTTAATATTCGTAAACTGTGTCTTAATTGGTCTTATTATTTTATCCAAGCACAGTGGAGAAAATGTGGTAGATATGAAATGTTTACTCCATAAAATATGAATAATGAATAAAGAAATGTTCATGAATAATTATATATCAATTTTGAATTGCACCTATATTGTAAATGAGATTCCAAGATATCAATTAGTTCATTTGTTTTAATCTTCTACAGAAATATTCAGTTTGTGAAATACAGTTTTATTTCATAAAAAAGGAAAAGGTAAATTTTTGAGGGATTTGTTTATAAAATATTTTATGAATCAGCAAATAACATACAATATAAATAAATAATTACTCCTAGCTAGTGGCCCTCATTATTCTGTTGCTTGTATAAGTAGGGTGATATTACATCACATTATTTTTAATGTTTATTGAAACATGAAGATAATCTTAAATTCAGTGACTATAATCTAGAACTTGTGCAAGCACTCAAAATAATTACTAAAACACAGGAAGAACGATTAGTATTTTATCAGAACCCTATAAAGACAGTATTTGCTGAGTCTGAAAACAACCAAAAAAAGCATAGAAAAAAGCCTATGCAAGCTGAACAGTCATAAGTTGATATCAGTATTTGCTGAATTTCTGTATCTGTGTAGGTGTGTATGAGAGAAAGAGAGAGAGAGAGAGAGAATGCATATATGTTCATTTTTAAATGAAAATTTCAAGGATTTGGATAGAAATTGCATTTTCTTTTTTATTGTTTGGTTTTAGGAATATTCAGTCTAATTACAAAGGCACAATTGTTATGTCTGAATAAAGTAAGTGTCTATACATAATTAACTCTTTTGTTCAAAGTATTTATCTCATGAAACTAAATGGTAGTTTACTAATGTGATTATGTAACTTTTTTACATTTTCAGTGGTTTCACAAGATATGTAGTGTTTTAACAACCTAAAGATTAATATATTTCACTAATGATGAAATATACTACTTCAGATTTTTTTAGTTGAGTGGTTTTTGTCATAAAATAATCTATAAAGGTAATTCTATTGAGGTTTTCCATTTATTCATGTATCTATTTCTAAAATATGCATATCAAGTAACTTTTCTATTTTCTTATGCCACTAAATGTTTTCTTATATAGTTGCTCATAAATTTGAATAACCAAGTTGGGTGTGGTGGCTCACGCCTGTAATCCTAGCACTTGGGAGGTTGAGACAGGAGGATCCTTGCGAGTTCGAGACCAGCCTGGGCTACAAAGTAAGCCCAAGGCCAGCCTGAACGTCATAGTGAGACCCTGTCTCAAAAAGACAAGGGCTGGGCATCTAGCTCAGTGGCCTAAGTGCCTTCCTGGCAAGTATGAGGTCATGAGTTCAATCCCCGGTGCCACAAAAAAAAAAAAAATTGAATAACCATTCAAAAGTATTTCTCTACAGACTGCAATTTAACTGTATGCCATGTTGAGAAATTTTCTCTTTTATCTCTTATTAAAATATTTGAAATATTTTAAAATTTCCCTATGATTGCTCTTTCAATCTATTAATTATTTACAATTGTGAGTCATAATTATTACATACTTTTAAAAGAGGTTCTAAATACTGTATTCTTACATATCTCTAGTTTATTACTGTTGTTATCATAAAACATTCTATAAAATTAATAATTAAATATTATTTCATGTTATTTTATAACCTTACTTATGGATTATCTTGCAAGTTTCTGTGTAATTTAATTAATATGTTTTCTTCAATTATTTAGTATAATACACTGTTCATGTCATTTTGAACAAATTATTTATTAGTTTTAAATTTCTGAACAATATGTGATTACTTGTAAATATTTCTCTACATAATAATATCAATATATTTGCACTGTTCTGTAAATATACCTTTGATTATAACTAACATATAGTGGAATGTTCCTTTTTAAGTATAATTTGAAGAGCTGACCATATAACTCAGCAGCACGAGTGCCTGCCTGGAAAGTGCAAGGTACTGAGTTTGATTCCTAGTACCAAAAAAAGACAAAAATTTTTTAACATAAATAAATATAATTTGATAGTCTGTGACATTTCAGTGGATACTTTGGTCAATTTACATTTAATATAATTAGTGATTGGTTTGTACTTGAATTTGTGAACTGGATATGTACCTTTTGTGATTTATTATCTTTCAGAGTTAAATGAATATTTATTGTTTATAATCTAAGTGTGAAGGTGTCTAACTGTTTTGTTGGTTTCTCTGTGTCCAGAAATACATATTTTTAATTTGTTAAAACTTCCTGGATTTCTAGTTATGGTCAAGATAATGTACCAAATGGGAGCTGTCAATTTATCTCAAGAAATAGAGTAAGATGTATTAAATAGTGATCTTCAAGATACTGAATGTTAGGCAACAGTGACTAATAATGTCATAGAATGGAAAAGAAAAACTTAAAATCATGAAAGTTCTCCAGTTGCATTACCTTACAGCTATAGAGTTTCTAGAGTATAGGGCAGAGAGAAAGAACCAAAGCAAAGCCTGGAGATATTTTGACTTTAGAAAATAAAAAGAAATTTGAAAGATATGACAGTAAATGTTCATAAGGTGAAGTACCAGAGAGGAGGAAACTGTACAAAGAGAACAGTCTGGCTTTCTCCAGTCCCTGCTGATGGAAATGCAAAACTGCATGGATTCCTTAAAGGATAACGTTAAACATTTATCTTACCAAACATCCAGCAATTGTGAAATTAAGTATTTTTTTCAACATATGTATATAGAAAAAATTGCATGTGTGTTTTTGTGGCAGCTTTAATCTGTAATTTCTAAAAAATAGGAAGAAAACCTTATGCCCTGTAAAATTTCACTACAAACAATTAAATATTGTTCAATATTAAAATAAATGAATTATAAAACCTCAAAACAACTTTTAGAAATCTTATAATGCATATTACTAACTGAAAGAAGGCCATATGAAAAGGGTATGTATTTTTTATTTCAATTATATGACACTTCAGAAAAGACAAAATTATTGTGACAGTAAGATGCTTATTGAGTGCTACAGATTTGAGAAAGAGGAATGATTAGATGAACCACATGGTGGAAATTAGGAGAATAATACAGTTCTGAACTATAATTTAAAGATCAAAACATAACATTATGCATTTATTGAGTCCCTAGAACTATGCAGCTAAAGACTGAATTTTAATGTATGTTAATTAAATTAAATTTAGAAATTTAGAGAAATCTAGGAAAAATTCATGCAAATTCTGACAGAAAATCTATTATAAAATCATCTTATTGAAGGGGTGGGGACCAATGATAGTAACCAAGGTAAATTTGGAATTATTCAGTCCAGAAAACAAAAGGCAAAAGGAAATATTCTTAAGCATATATTCTAAATTATTAAAATATTTCCCACAAGGGCTGGGGATTTAGCTCAGCGGTCTAAGCGCCTGCCCGGCAAGTGATAGGTCGTGAGTTCAATCCCCGGTGCCGCAAAAAAAAAAAAAAAAAAAAATTTCCCACAAAGGGTGAATTAAAAATTCTGAAACCACTACGTATGCATACTGGAGTTAAATTATTTTGCAAGTGGATGTCTGCATGGTGGGAAACAGTTTTCCCACACTCAGAATAGGAATTCAAAGATTAAAAGGGCAGCAGTCCACAATACAGAGTTCCTCCACTGTACCACTACAGTATATTGATAGATGAACCACATGATACAGTGTGGGAGAATAATACAGTTCTGAAAGACTTATTGTTATTTTTTACTTTAGATATTAACATATCACAAATTTTTGTACTATTCCTGAATATGATAGCTTAGGAATGGAGGTGATTTGATCTCACTCATGTTTAGAGAAACTGTTAGTAATTGAAAATCAAGCTGATTAATTTACCATAAATGATCTTAAAGTAGATTGCTTCAAGGAATAACATCCCAAAGATCTTATCTGAGGAATTTTTAAGATGTCACTAATATGTAAATAATTTAAGTGGAGATAAATGTCCAAATGAAACAATTGTGGCAAGATGGGTAGGAAGACTGGACTAAGAATCAGTTTGTTTGAAAAGACTTAATTTGAAGATAAATCTTAAATTTCAACTTTAGAGCAACTTCATTAAATGACTTTGGTGGGCGATAGAAGAATTAAAACCTGTAAACTTCCTTAAAAAATGTTTTGAATTTAAATTTTTTCAAAGGGAAAGAGAAGGTTAGAGTGGTCCATGTTTATTTTAATACAGACTGCCACGGCCTGTGCAGCTCTCAAACTTCTCAGGGCAAAAGACAGAGGATAAAAAATAATGATAAGAGATACTATGCAGAAAGCCGAGGTCAGGTGGAGCCCTCTCTCCAAATGGAAGGAAAGAACTGCTCAACCACTGAGGCGAGTTTATTGATACATTTAGAAAGTTGATGTAAGGTGAAATCCCTTTGCCTAACAACTAGCCAGCCTCTCAGGGCCCGACTGGTACACCTAGGGGGCTCCATGCCATCAGGGTGTTCCTTGGGGACTCTGTGGTCTTGGCTGGCTCACTAGCTCAGCCACTCCCAACAGTAGGCGTAGAATACTATGTATAGAAATATCTGCTTAGAGATATGTGTATAAACAAGAGTGGGTATGCATATATGTATTTCTGTGCTATTAGTTGACCTGGCCTGAAGTCACTGTTACTTCAGAACACTAGCATTCCAAGAGACAGAAGATGAACAGTGAAAGAAAAGGGAAGGGAAAATAAGCAGACTAAAGACACACCAAATTTTTTTTCAGGCACCAGGGATCAGACTCACGACCCCACATTTGCCAGGCAGACACTTATGCTACTGAGCTAAATCCCTGGCCCAAGATATGCCATTTAATAGCTCCAATAAATGCAAACATTATATTTCATGTACACATGCTAGAATTAATAATATCAAAAAATAAAAAAGGGGAAGAAAAATTAGAGGATAAGAATAAGAGGGCATAGAGGAAAGGAAGAGGATTAAATAAGAAAAGAAGTCATATTATGTATGTGTACTCACTTCCCAAGATGATTGTAAACTGCATGTGCTGCAAATATGTAGAAATAAAAACAATTTAAAAAGATCACTAGGACCTAGCTGTTGGTTTCTAATAACACTCTCCATGTAAAGGCATTAGGGCTACTAAGAAAAAGGGCTGATTCTACAACTGTGACAGGAAATAAGACTGGAACACTGTTTACTTTAAAGTACAAAAGTTATATTGATGTATAATTGACAATAAATGACGTATATTTATTCTTTTAAATTTTTACAAGTTTTTATTAGTGCATACTTGCAATACCTAATGATTACATTCATTGTGGGGTTGGTAAATGTACATAAAATATCTTAATTTTTTCACTTCTTTGTTATCTTTTATTTTACTCTTTATTTATACTTCGGGTTATTCATATAAGAAAAACCATGTGATATTTAAGCTTGCATTTTATTTATTATACTTAACACTTTAGGTCAATATACAGTGGTATCTCTGTTCAGAAACTCAATTTGTTTCACGATTCTAAAAGACAACTGTGTTCCTGTCCAAGCAGGAAAGCTGACTCTGGTCATATTCACCACCCAGTGCAAAGTTTACAAACAAAAACAAAAATATGTCAAACGCTTCTGTGTCAGAGCCAATTTTTTTGCAAATGAAAGCATTTGTGAACTGAAGCACTACAGTACATCTATTTTCCTACAAATTATTTCAATTTATCTTTCTCCATAACAGAGTAATACTCCATTTTTCACAGATACTATACTGCATTTATCCATTCATCTGTTGATGGACATATAGGGATACTTGAAAGATTTAGCACTTAAGAGTTGTGCTGCTATAAATATGGGTTTTTATGTATTGGTGACAAGATGCCTTTAGTACTTTGAGGGAAGATATCTGAAGGGGTCAAATGGAATTTCTATTTTTAGGCTTTTGAGGAATTCTCATACTGATTTCCATAGTAGTTACACTAGTTTACATTCCCACAAGCAATATAGAAGAGTTCCTTTTTCCCCACAGCCTCAACAAAATTTGTTATCATTTGATTTTTTTGATGAAAGCCCTTCTTTCTGGAGTAAGATAGAATCTCAAGGTTGTTTGAATTTACATTTCTTTAATGGCCAGAGATTTGATGACTTTATGTATTTATTGATGGCTTGTAACTTTTTCTGAAAAGCGTTCATTCATTTCAATTGCCCATTTATAATCGAGTCTTTTATTTTTATGAAATTTAATTTGTGAATTCTTTGTATATGCTAGATATTAGTCATTTGTCCAAGGAGTATCTGACAAATTTTTTTCCATTTTGTAGATTGTTGTTTGTTGTGCAATAATTTTAAGATGGTATAATTCTATTTGTTTATTCATAATGTTATTACTTGTGTGATAAATTTTGTTAAGAAAGTCCTTGACTATGCCTATGATTTCAAAAGTTTTACCTACTTCAGATTCCTACAGGTTGTTTCTGTTTTAATATTTAACATTTTGATTGATTTCAATTTTGACTTAGCACATGGTGAGAGATTTGTGTCTAAATTCAATCTTCTGCATTTGTAGAGCCAATTTTCCTAGTGCCATTTTTTTCAACAAATGATTGTTTTCATTCCAGTGTATACTTTTCCTCTTTTGTCAATGCTCCAATGGCTGAGTATGCCCAGGATTGTTTCTGCATCTTGTACTCTGTTCCAGTGATCCTCATTTCTGTTTCTGTCCCAGGACTATGCTGTTTCATTTTTTTATCAATACATGTTTGCCATGCAAAATGATCACATTTATCATAGGGAATTTGTACCTGTACATAACACATGTTGATTATTTTCCATTCCCCTCCCACTCTCATCAACTCTTCTTCCCCATCCCACCTTCAAAAGCTTTGCTTCCACTGTTTTCCTTCTATTCTCCTTTTAAAAATGCTTTTTCTCTTACTTTGTTTTCCTTCTCCTTAAAAAAAGTTTTTCCTACTTTCCAATATTTACATCCGTTTTCATCCTTATTTACACATTGAGTTACTCAAACAAGAGAAATAATGTGATATTTAAACTTGCATGTGTGATTTATTTCACTTAAAATTATGGTCTCATGATGCATAGATTTATCTAAAAATGCTTCAAGTTTATCTTTATTTACGACAGAGTAGTATTACACCATATATAAATACTCCGTTTTATTTATCCATTCATGTGTTGATGGAGAAACAGGCTATTTTCAAGGGTTGGCTATTGCAAATTGTGCCACTATAAAAATGAGCATGCATACACTATAGCATAATGGTTTTAATTGTTTCAGAAGATACCTAAAAAGGAAATACCTGGGTAAATGGAACCTTTAACTTTATGTTTTTGAGGAATCTCTATACTGATTTCCATACTGAATGTACCAATTTACACTCCCATTAACAATGGAGAAGGAATTCTTTTTCCTCAGAGCTTCACCAGCATTTGTTATTGGTTGATTTATTGATGACAGTCTACTGTTTCTGGAGTAAGACAGAATCTCGGTGTTGTTTAATTTGCATTTTTCTTTTTCTTTTTTTAATATTTTACATTAAAGAGAATGAAACCAAACAAAATAAAACAGAATAGAGCCAATCAGAACAGAACAATGGAAGTGATACAGGACTCCAAACCAAGATAACAGGAAATCAACAATGGTTACCATAATGTCTCTTGTTTTCTTCAAAATAACTGTTGATACTATCAGACGTAATAAAATCAAACAAAACAATATAGAATAAAATCAATCATAATAAAATATTGAAAATGTTGCAGGACCTCTGAATTGGATAATAGGAAATCAACAGTGGCTACTGTAATATATCTTGTTATCTTCAAAATAGCTGCCCCTACCATCAGACATAATAAACAAATAAATAAAATAAAATCTAACAAAACTGTAAAAATGATACAGGAATCCAAAACAAGACAATAGGAAATTAACAATGGTCACCAACTTCCCTTTTTAGATGTTTCCTCCCCTATCACATTCACAATATGTATTGTATATTTTGGATTCCACTAACTCCTTCAGTTTTTATGCTAAGGTGATAATACAATGTTCAACCATGTGAATCCAAATAATTTTACCCCTGAGCATGATCTCCAGTTGCAACCATTTACCTACAAAACCCTCAAGATTGTCCTTCTTTATAGCTGAGTAGCTTTCCATTGTACAAAAATACCGTATCTTTCTTGTTTATTCTGTGATTGATGGACAAGCCACCTCTGCTTTTTTCTGGTTTCCTGTCATATGAAATAATTGTTTTCTCTCCTTTGACTTTTGGTCTATGAATTTTCTTTTGAGTTTAATGCATTTTTGTATACAGCATATTGATGAATCTTGTTTCTTGAACCACTCTCCTTGTGTTTTTTATTGATGAATTGAAACCATCTACTTTAATGGTTGTAACTGACATGCATTGGCTCATCTCTGCCATGCTATACTTTTGCTGTTGGCCTTCTTGCTTTCCTCTCCATTCAGTTGCCTGCCTTGTTTGTCAGTCCCCCTCTGCTGCTGTTCCTGGAATCATGGTCATCTTTATCTCTCTCTAGAATATCCTTCACTGCTCTTTGTAGGGTTTGTTTGATGGTCATTAATTCCTTCAGTTGTGCTTTATCATGGAAGTATCTTATTTTTCCATTGATTTTGAAAGATAGTTCTGCAGGATACATCAGTCTGGGTTGGAAGTTGTTTTCTTTCAGGATTTGAAACACTTTGCTCCAAGTTCTTGACTTGAGGGTTTGTGTTGAGAACTCTGCTATGATTCTAATGGGTTGTCCTTTATAGGTGATCTGTTTCTTTTCTCTAACTACCTTTAATATTCTGTTCTTATGCTGAAATTCTGGGATCTTAGTTATTATATGTCCAGGTGTAGATTTATTTTGGTTATGGCTAGTTGGAGTTTTATATGCCTCACTTATCTGTATGCAAGCTTCTCTTCCCATGTTTGGGAAGTTTTCTGCTATTTCTTCTGCAAATAGTCTTATTTGTCATTTGTGTTGAACTCTACTTTTTCTCTAACACCTATTATCTTTAGATTATTTTTCTTTGCATCATCTTGCAAATATTGAATTGTTATTTCCTGGTTCCTTGTTATTTTTAAGAGGTCTTTCCTTTCATAATCACTAGCTGTGATCCTGACTTCAAGGTTTGAAAGTCTATCTTCAGTCTCTTTCAAGTGATTTAGCCAGCTTTTGATGGAGTTTTCAATTTCCTGGATATCTCTTTGAATCTGTTTCATGCATTGTAATTCTTTCCTATATTGTTCATTCAATGTTTTAATCATTTTCTTATGCTCCTCTTTTTTAATCTATGTCTTCTTTAGATTTGTTCAGCAATACTTTCATTATGATTGTGATTTCTTCTTTTACCTGAGATATTATTTTTGATCTGATTACTTTTACAGCCTCATGAAATTGTGTCTTTACTTCAGTTGCTATTCATTCAGAGGTTTTAGGTGTGTGACGTCTATTTTCTTCCATGTCTACATCTCCTGGACTTGTTCTGTGTGGGCTGGAGGTCTGAGATTGCCTTTCACTCCTTCAGCTTGATATTTTCCTGGGTTCCACCTGAAAAGTTGGTTGTGGGTTCCCAGACACTTCCTGCATTGTTTTCCCTTCCACAGGATAGGGCAATGGGCTAGGCATCTGTGTTTCTCAGAACTTAGGTACTCAGGGAGGCAATGGGGCATGGACCTGGCTTCTCCATACCTGTGTTGATACAATGAGGCTTCTTGGATGTCCTCAGTTGTGTGGTGGCAAGGCTGCTTCTTCTCTAAGCCTGTGTGGATACACCGGAGCTCTCCCAGTGGAAGCAGATGCACAGGACCTTATTTATCCAATTCTCCAATCCTGTACTGGCTACTCAAGGGAAGCAAGCATCCCCAGTGGTGGCCTATGAGTGCATGGGGCATATCTGGTTGTTTCTTCCTGCCTGTGATGGTTACCTGAGGGAAGCAGGTGTCCTGAAGGGCATGAAAGTGCAATGGTGAGTTTGCTTGTTTCTTCCTGCCCATGCTGGCTGCCAGCAAGCAACAAGCATCCCAATGGCAGCAAGGGCACAGGAGTATGTCTCTTAATTTGCAGTTTCAAATGAACAGGGATGTTGAATACTTGGTCCTGTATTTAGATACTGTTCCCATTCTTCATCTGAGAAATGTCTTCATTTCAAATGAGTTGGTTCTTTAAATTTGGGTTATCTGATCTTTTTTGATTTCTTAATAGACTGACTATATTAGTTCTTGGAGGAGTAGCTGCTAAATTTTTTCCCATTCTCTGGATTGTCTCTCAATGCTGTTGGTGATTTCTTTTGCCATGAAAAAGACTTTTAATTTGATGAGACACCCATTGCTGATTCTTTGTAATATTTCCTGTGCAATTGGGATTTTGTACATAATATCTTTGCCTAAATCTATGTCTTCAAGAGTTTCACTTATTCTATCTTCTTATAATTTAAGGGTTTCCATTTTTATACTTAGGTCTTTGATCCATCTTGATTGTAATTTAGTGTGTGATGTGAGACATGAGTCTAAGTTCAATCTTCAGCATATGGATAACCAGGTTTCTCAGCACCACTCATTAAAGAGGCTTTTTTCTGTTGAAGATATTTGACCTCTTTGCCAAAGATAAGGTACCTAAATGTGTTTAGAGTTGTTTTGCATTCTTTTCTGTCAACACAGTGCTGTTTTTAATCATTGTTGCCTTATACTATAACTTCAAATCAGGGATTTTAATATCTTATGCATTGCTACTGTTGCTCTGAATGCTCTTGCTATTCTAGGTTTCTTTTGCTTCCATATGAATTTAAGGATAGTTTTCTGTAGTTCTGTGGGGAATGCTGTTATTATTTTGAGTGTGATTGCATTAAATCTGTGTAACAGTTTGGGAGGTATGGCCATTTTCACTAATGGTGAAAATCATTCTGCTATTCTAAAACAAGACCTATTGTTCCATTTTCTGATATCATCTTTGATCTCCTTTTTCAGAGTACTGTACTTTTCAATGTAATGATATTTCACTTCATTTGTTAGATTGGTACACAAATTTACATTTATATCAGCAGCATATGGGAGCTTTAATTGGTCTGTCACCACACCAATGCTTGCTATTATCAGTTCTTTAAATTTTAACCATGTATATGTAGAAGTTCAATGCTATTGGGCAATTTCCAAATGACTAAAGACATTGCAAAGATTTTCATATCTTTCATTTTTAGCAATTTGCTTATCATAAAATATCTACTCAGGCAATTTTGTCATTTTCAGGTCAACTTGTCTCTCTTCTTAATTTTGAGTTAGTTTGTACGCTAAAGTAAACCTGTTATCAAATCTACCTAATATGATCATACTCTTTTTGTTTTTAATATAATTTATCTTCCTTTACTAATATGGCAAAACTTAGCTATAACCCAACCCTTGGTCATGAAACCACCCAAAATGTTATAGTCACATAGATGCACTGATGTATTTATTTTGGTACATATAGATATAAACTGAAAGTTTAAAAAGTGTTTTGAGGTTGAAAATGCTGCCAAATACATCAAAGGAAGTAGCAAAGTAGAAAAAGCAAAGAAAATATTCTCAAATAAATCAATAATCTTATTTGTTTTTGTTTTTGTTTTTCATTTTTTGTACAGGAAATTGAACCCAGGAGGACCTCATGCTTGCCTAGCAAGTGCTGTGCTGCTGAGCTATATCCCTGACCCAATATTCTGAATTTAAAAGTAAAAGAATTTGAATATATTAGGATAATTAGTATCACCCATTGCCCAAGGACAGTGATTTAGAGTATTTGGACAAATGCATTTAAAGAGCAATTAGATTTACTTCCAATAGTTTATCAGTAACTGAGAAGACATTCATTTAAATAATTAGACCAATAAATCAAAGATTAATGATCAGAAATGAGGAAGCTCAAAAAAAGACATTATGCTACTGCTTTAAGAAGTTTATTGGAAAGGAAGAGAGTTACAGGAAAAGAGGCAATATTGCTATATTTTCCCTTGTCTTTTAACCAGGGAAGTTTACAAATCAGAATATTTTTCTACTGTGAAATGCTTTTGCATTTGTTGTTGATTTTTTTTTAAGTTTGTTCTTTTTGGTTCAATAATATGTTAAATTGTTTTAACATGCTTAGGGACACTGGGAAATACTTATATAACATATTTCAAAGGTAGAAAATTATATTTGTATTCAATGTTTTTAAATTCAATGCTATCACACATATTATTCACTTGCATTATAAATATCTGAGTGATACTTTCAAATATTCCTTGCTTAGAAAATATGCACGCAACACCTTTGTCCCGCTTCCTATTCAAACCCATTTAGTGTTCTTAGTGCTTTTAGAAATAAGCATTCTCAAATATCCTACAGACTGTGTAAGGTGCTTTTAGCTTCTCTTTCCTGCAAACTATCTCTCCTCATACTTCTCCTCCTTGCCCTGCTTCCCTTTTGCTTCTTGAGGAAAGCTGCTTTTTTTCATAGTTGCCTTAAAGTTTTTGGAATATTCTTTTTCCTGAATATATTTGCTCGGTTAAATTAGAGTAGTTATTTTCCTTCATAGTTATTTGATAGTCTCCTCAGTTTCTAGGATCACTATTGAAATATTTCTGTAAAACTATGTTCTGAGAATTAAAATCAAAATT
>RJWT010036668.1:0-13212 GCA_004365215.1 Cuniculus paca | reverse complement strand
CTTTAAGAGATAACTTTCTGCAAAATACTTTGAAGGTATATTTTCAAACTAACAGGATGACAATGTGAACTTTGATACATTACTGAGTGTCTACTGAAGGAAAAGCATAACCTCTTCTTTTTAGTTGTCTTCTAGTCAACATTTCTGACATTATTTTATCTCTAAGAGTATAGTCATTTAATTTATTAATTTGCATTCTAGTTTCTGTATCTTTACAATTAAAGTGCAGGGAAAATAAGGAATGTTTCCTAGTCTTCACACCGTGCAAGTAGAATTTCAAATGTCATTCTATTACTGTGTTTAACACATGGAAACATCCTTATTTCAAATATAAAATTCAAAGCAATTTTTAAAAGAATACTTTATTTAATGGTAAAACAAGTAGTTGAACTCCTTCATTCATGTCAGTACCTTCAGGAATTATTTGTGCATTGTTTACACCTAGATCATAAGCAATTTGCTATTTTGACTTTTGGAAAATTATATAAAATATTCATAACATTTACCTTTATAACCATTTTAAAGGATACAGTTCAATGGCATTAACTGTATGCATAATGTCTAATAATAATCAGTTTATTCCAGGTCTTTTGTACTCCAAACTGAAGCTCGTAGCAGATCTCTTGATTTTTTTTTTTTTTTGTTTCTGTCCCTCAGGATCTGGCAACTATGAATCTGCTGTCTTTCTCCATAGATTTGCCTACACTGTATATTCCATATAAATAAACCGTGCAATATTGTACTTTTGCGACTTGCTTCTCCCTTGGCACATTTTTAGTGTCCACCTATGTTATCGTATGTACTTTTTTTTTATCCAAATAACGTTCAGTTGTATGAATAGCCTATGTTTTATCGATCCAGTCATTCGTTTTTGTAAATTTGGATTATTTTTTCTCTTTGGCTGCTATGTGAATGTAGCTGCAAGGTACATTCATGCGTGAGAACTAGTTTGAACACCTATTTCCACTTCCTCTGGGTATATATCTAGGAGCAGAATTGCTAGTTATATAATAATTCTGCATTTAAATTATTGAAGAATGGGCTCAACTATTTTCATGGACTGTGTTTTTATAGTTTGATTTCTGTCATATGAATATTTTACTCTCATCCAGTCATATGATATATTACTCTTTTGCAAGTTTTTCAGGTAAAATATGATGAATGTTTGTGTATATTTATGAGAGAGAAGGGGTATAGTGGAAAGGAGTATATGAAGAGATCCAAGGACACTAATGTAATGCAAATAGAAGAGTCCTGCAAGGACATTTAGTGAACCCCAGCAAGTATATCCCAGAGAATTAGAGAAAAGTAAAAGAAAGCACTGTGGTAACAATCCTGATGATTATTTTTTCTTTAAATACATTCTTCAAGCAGAGGCATAACTTTACAATTCCTGTTATATCCCTCAACACAAGACATTGACTTTCTAAAGCAGAGTACGTGACATGGAAGAACAGTGATCCAGACAAGAGAAATTTACTGCAGGCCAGAAAATAGTATACTTAGCCACATCTGGCTTAATATTTCTTCCAGAAAGAAAGAGTTCAGAGGTTCAAAATCCCATGTGCCTTCTGCACGTCCCAAGTTGTTGGTGACCTCAATAGTGGAGCTGTTGTATATAATTCTCACTTCACAGTGTTGATTCAGTCATTTCTGGTTGTTTCTCTTTTAGTATGCAGACCCAGAGATGCCCCAGGGCAGTGTTACAAAGAGGCTTCCCGTCTTTTGGATTGTGTGTTTCTGACAACTTTAGCCATTATTTTGGTCCAGTTTTTCACCACTGGGAATTTTCATTATGAGATAATATGTGATTGTAATAATGAGAAACATTACATCAAAATAAATAGGTACTAACTCCTTGCTCTGCAGTAGACACTGAAGGAAGGAGGAAAGTATTGGAAGGGTGTTTGTACATAGATCTGTGACCTTTTCATACAACAAAGGTAAATGCTCAAAGTATCACTCCCTAGATCTGACTGGGCCAAATAGGTGTTGCCCCATAGTGCACTTTCTGACTTTCTGATTATAATACGTGTTACAGGATTGAGGGCTTATTATTAACTATTCAAGAGAGTGATCCAAAGTCTGTTGTATGGTCTTCAGATACAAAATACAATGTAACCTTTATCCATGCATCTCTGAATGTAAATGATTTTTTTTTTTTTTAAAGAAAGGGTTTTAATTGCCCAGGCTGTCCTGAAACTTGCAGTGCTCCGGCTTCAGCCGCGCAAATCACTGAAATTATAGGCCTGTGTCACGGCACTTGGTCCTTAATGCTTTTTAAATATCTATTGTCTTCTATTTATTTATAATTAGCAAGTTTTGTAATTTGACTGGGATATATTGTGCTGCAAAGCGGACTCTTCATTAAACACTTTCTTAAAATATTTTGCTTTAATCTTATACATTACTAAAAAATTTAATGTATTTTTCATAATTGTGTCTGTGTACTACCTACTCATTTCTGTTAGAATTTTATACTCGGGTCCTATTGGAAAATAAAAGAAATACAAAAACTGAAAATTTGGGGATACTTTTGCTAAAAGAATGAATTTAGAAGGTGTTTTATATTTTCATTTCCAAATAAATTTTTCCCTAAATCTTTTTTTACGGTCTTCTATGCTACACATATATTGATTCATGATACTGGTATAAAATCATAACATGCACTTTCCATAAAATGTGTGATAGTTATGAAAATTGTATACAATTATCAAGATAGTACAACAAATCCTTGATATTTGATAATTATATGGTAAATACGGTAATCATATGGTAAATACGATTGTTTTTGTTAGCAAAATAAGTTTGCTCATTGACAAATGGAGAGAAAATTCTCATTGAAATGCACCTTGGCACATACTATAATTAAAAATGTGTCTGTTGGACGCACTTGAGATTTTTAAATGAAGTTCTCAGTGGTTTTAGGCTTGTCATCTACAATAAAATGTAATCATTTATTGTTTTTAACCTCGGACTGTCAAATCTCAAACTATTGCAGTTTCTGGCTTCATAGACTCAAAAGTGTTCTAGCAATAAGTAGATATTATTTGTAAAAAGATGCTACGGCAAGGAGAGGCTCAGAATTTATACCCAAGGGCTATTTCCTTGAGCATTGCTGGTCTGGAGCTGGCCAAAGTGACTGTGGTTTCTTGCACCCAAGTCAAATGCCATGTTCCTGGACGCTGTAAGCACTGCCCTGTCCCTCTCTCTGGGATACTGCAAGCTCACAATCTCACAGGGTGACCACTTTTGGATTTCATTTAGAGAAAGGACTCGAAGTGATACAGTTTGAAAAGAGTAATCCATGTAAAAAATAAAAAGAATAATGCAAGGCCAATAGAGACAGATTCAAAGGTGTATTTATGTGTTCATAAGGTTAAAGTGTTCATTTGAAAAAGCTTTCAGAAGGGAGCTTGTTTGGAACCAGGGTGGCAATCTGAAATAAAGAGCCAAAAAGTCACTTAATTTACTAAATTTGGTTAAATGTTATCATATTTAATGATTATTCACAAACAAAAATCTAGACCTCTGTGTAAAATATTTTGGTACTGAAAGATTAAAACTAACTATTTTAAAGAAATATTCTGTGGCTCAAGACAAGCAAACAGACAACCAACAAGCAGTCTCTCCTGAGTTCCAACCTGGACCTCTGTTTTGAACTTTGGCTACTTCTATTTACTCCTATATCCATCTCTTTTTTTGCTCTTGATAGTTCAAATAGTAGTTCCAGCTTGCACTTGCCTCTTTTCCCCCACTCAGGAAATGCCCATTAGAAAAATGATTTAATACTATATATATCATGTTTCCAAAGGCACTAAACTGATGATTTCAAGTAGTGGAAAAATACAGGGGCTATAGATTGGAAAATCTCTATAATACTCAACAAACTCAAGAGCTTTAAATGGAGACTGAAAGTTTAGATTTTGGAAGTAAACATATCAGGCAGGTATTTATTAAATATGTATTATGACCCAACTGTTTCAAAAAATTGGAAGATAAAATTAGCATATTTTGAATCCCTGCTATGTACTATGTTTAGTCCATGAGATACACATAAGTTATCTCATTTTCTTATTAAGTCCTACAACAAAGCAATGAAGTATTGTCTTCATTATTTCACTAGTTATCAAGTTCAACCTAAGAAAAGTGTCTGATCTCACATAGTGGAAATTTAGCAGGTCCAGAATTCCAGACATTGGGACCCAAAGTCTGATTTTTTTTCTACTGCCCTTTAGTATTTTCCTGTATTAAGGAAGTTTGCCATTTAAGCCATGTAATTAAATTTCAATCATAGTTTATCAGTTAGTATTACCCTGAAGTGAAGGAAATAGAAATGCCTTCTTTAGTAGATTTAGTGTTGGGCATGATGGTGCAGGCCTGTCATTCCAGCACTCAAGAGGCTGAGGCAGGAGAATCTCTGTGAGTTTGAGGCCAACCTAGGCTTCATAGTGAGTTCAAGCCCAGCATGAACTGCACAGAGAGACCCTGTTTAAAAAAATAAATAAATAAAAAGTAGATTTAGTGAAAGAATTCAGTTCTGTGGTTGCTTCGACAGTACATAATACTAAAATTGGAATGATACAGAAAAGATTACCATAGCCCCTGTGCAAATTCCTGAAGTGTTCCATATTTTTACAAATTCTCTATGATTAATGCAATCATTATCTATATCTAAATTGTACCAATACAATTAATTGATTAAAAATAATTCAGTTCTTACACTTTATGGCTACATTCCAAAAAACTTCAGGATTCTACAGCAAACTAGATTCTTAAAAATAGCTCAGACATCACATATTCAGAGTTCATGACTGATCCATGAAGGGTAGTGAGTAAATATGTTTTCTCTAAAGTGCCATACCAAATTCACAAGATGTCCAAGATCCTTAACAAAGTCGTATGTGTGCATTTCATAATTATAAATAAGGCTTTAAAGCTGATGATGTTTGTATTAATCATTATGCAACCATTTTATTGACACCTAATGTACGCATATTTTAGTTGGTTGTGGAATCTTAGACATGGTTATTAACAAAGTGTTGTATATTCAATCTTATGAAATACTTAGTAGAAAGCATGAAAATTAACTTATATTTTTATAATTATAGCACAAGAGATGTATGAAGATTCCTATTTCTAATTATAGATTACTAAGAAATGAATATCACATTTTCTGACTTGTAAACAGCAAGGTCTCTAAACCTTTTAAAGTCTCTGAGATTGGTGTGTGCTTCACAATTGATACAGTCTAGTCCTTGTGGTGGTGCAGGAGCAGTCTTGAGGTAGCATCATGGCTCACAGGCATGACAGTAATGCCTCGGGATTTCACTCAGCATGATATTTACACTTCCTGGGAGGGGGAGAACTTGAAGACAGTAGGTTGGAAGAAAACCATAGAGATAGTTGTGCTTCATGGTAAGAAATGTTGCATCGCCTATTACGTTCCCGCCCTGGAACTTGATCTTCCATGTGAGACTAGACAGACATGACTGGCAATCAAGCCATTGAAGATTAGAAGTGTAAGACCCTTAGCGTGAAGCTCCAAGGATAATTAATGAGTTTATTTCACTTGTATTTTTCTGTTTTCTATGTGTATAAAGGTCATATATGATTAAAATCTAGGTATAAACAACTATTGATTTTTTCAAAAAATAAATTCAAAGTTCATGTCATTCTCATGTTATAATTTGACAGTATTTTTCTTCAAACTCGATTAAAAAAGCTACATTTCATAATAATGGCATCTGAGCTATGACTAAGACAGTAGTGAATAATTAACTTTTCAAATCCAAATGCAAAGCCCATAGTTTGTATTTGCATGTCTAAAATTAGGAACTTAATAATATTAAGTTGAAGCTGTATGCTATAATCCTGTACTGTTAGATTGTAATAATTTTAAAAATTCTATTTAGTTCTGAGAGGTATTTTTCCTCAAGGTTAAACTGAAGTCAAAATGAATATGAAAATCACGTGTATCTTGTTTTCACTTTCTTTTGCAGTTTACCTGGTAAATGGCAGCCCAAAGTTTAGCAGTATGCACACATTTAAACCAAAATAAAAGTAGAAACACAGTGAACTGTCTTGAAATTAGTTGGTTTTTAGTTTAATTCCTTCTGTTAATGTGTTTTCATCATCAATTGCTGTTTTTCTTTCAATCAGTTTTTTTCTTTTAACATACATAGTTGTAATTTAATCTGCATTGACCCACATTTTCATTTTTACTCTGCACTTTAAAAATATTGCAGTGTTAAAGTTACAGTTGGGGTAAGTTCTGGCATCCTGCTGTGCAACGGGATGACTGTAGTTAACAATAATGTGTTACATATTTCAAGGTAGTTAGAAGAGGTGAAGAGTTTCTGAATTCACATGTTAAATGTTAAGTTGAAAAGACAAGCGAATAAATAATCCAAATTGAGTTTCTTCTTGGGGGATATAATGAAAAGAAAACCAGCATTATGGTATTGATGAAATACATAACTGAAGAAATAGAAAAGTCTAACTTTTGTGCACAGAAAATTCCTGAGAGGGACACTACTAACCCTTTCCTGTAGTATACACATTTTGGTATATGTAACCTTCACTACTGAAAAGACAGTGAATGCTATTTAGAAGCATGTGGCCAGCATATTGAGCAGAAATACAAAGGCATAAACCCCAGTGTATGAGTAAAACATAAAAGCAAAGCCAGACAAAAAAATCTTTCCAGCTTATGAAAATGCTATAGAGTTATGAAGCAAAATCTCCATAGCAATGACTTCTTCAAAGATATGTTAGCTACTATACCATGATGTTTATGCATTTCTACTGAATTCGAAGACAGATACGTACTTGTGGAGTTAAAAAGCCACTTATTTTAAAATCCTTATATACTTCTATCGTTGTCTACCTTTTTGTTTTATTTGTCTGTTAAAGAATGTATTTTATTGTCTTTAAGAGTACAACAGTCTGATATAAAAATACCCCAAAATACAAAAAAGAGAATAATATATAAACATTTATAAATTCTATTTCATGCTTTAAACTTTTAAGAAACTCAAATCTTTTATATATGCTCCCAACCTCTAAGTCTGTATTTTCCTGGTATTCTCCAAGCTGAGCATGCTGGCACATGCCTGTAACGCTAGCACTTGGGAGGCCAAGGCAAGAAGATTGAGTGTTTAAGGCCAGCCTGGGCTGCACAGTGAGTTTGAGGCCACGTTGGGGCAACATAACAAGACTTTGTCTCAAAAACAAAACCAGAAAGTCACAAAACAACTCCTCTCCCCCCAACACCAAGCAGGTATGTTTGGACACTTTCAGAATACATTTATAGCAGTTTGTAATAAAATCTGACATATTAAGCACCACTTATTCTGTCACTTACAGTAAAGGAGTCTGGGCATGGAACTATTAAAAACTGTTTATGTGTCTTTAATTGAGTCTATTTATTTCTAAGATATATTAAATTTTAATAATATAAACATTAAAGTATACAATATATATTTTTATAATCCTATAATAGCTACAAAAACAGTGTAATATGATTCACACACGGCTTGTTGATTTGTTAGGCTAATAATTTTCTTTATTTTATGATGGTAGACTGCTGAACAGTTCCATTCTACTTTGAATGAATGTAGTGTACTTGAATAGGAGCAGAGCTTCTTTCCAAAAGCATTGTATATGTTCTCTCTTGTTTCTTTGGAGGTAGCGCATGCCCTGTCCTTGGTGGCAAACTCCTTTAAGGTAGCTGTACACATGTAACCCAAGGTAATAGGACACCTAGTGCCCTATGAAGAACTCACAGCTTGCAATCAACAATCTCACATTCATAAAAGCCATTTCACAAGATATGTCTTTATCAAAATGCTTCTTGATGATGCCTGCTATATATATTGTCTGGATCTTCACTTTCATTATTTCTAAATGTCCATTATGAGAAAAAAAATTGGATTCAATATGGAAAATTTTCAATAAATAATTTCCATTTCTCTTGAATAATATTCTTAATAAAAATCCAAATGAAATGGCCAAATCTTCTAGAGTTTTAGGCAGATTAATATTTTCTTTTGTCTCTAATGTAGTTTAGTAGAAGTTCATAAGCTTAAAATGTTTTGTAAATATTAGCTGAACTGATTGTGTACTACTCTCATGTAGAAACAAAGGACTTGGCCTTTAAACAAGACATACATTAGTTGTAAGAAAAATGGTGCACTACTACACTATTGATACCCTTGAAGAACAAGAATAAAATATTAAACAATAATAAATTAATAGTAAGAACATCATAACAATATTTATCCCTGGTGTAAAGTTACTGAATCATAAATAATAACCCAAATATTAATTATTAATGTTTTACACTATAGCTTTTGAAATCTATTTCAATTTTATTAAGTACCTTACACTCATCTATTTATGTCTCCTGAGAAACTGGGGATGCTTTGTACATGCTAGTAAACATGGTGGTGAGATGTGTGTGTGTATAAGTGAAGCTAGCCATTTTCTCTTGAGCATATGTGTGGCAGTGTTTTCTTAGGTTGGTTTTCTTGAGAATTCTTTTATTCAGAAGGACTAGTAATAGAGGCTTGGTTTCTTTAATTTCCTTTGGAATTAAAAAAAAATGCCCATGATATTGCCACTGAGTAGTTAAACAATTGTACTTTTCTGTTACATGTGTGACTTGGTGCAAGATAAAAAATTGTGTATTAAATGAGCAGAAGTTTTAAATTCTGAT
The DNA here is from genome assembly GCA_004365215.1 of Cuniculus paca. Classification (NCBI taxonomy): domain Eukaryota; kingdom Metazoa; phylum Chordata; class Mammalia; order Rodentia; family Cuniculidae; genus Cuniculus; species Cuniculus paca. The sequence goes on along the minus strand of RJWT010036668.1, from coordinate 4,493 downwards.
TATAGAATATTCTGATTTCTTCCAACTTCTGTCTTATAAAAGCAGGGGACAAGTCGATGTGTCTCATCTCTCTCATGAGATGGGTGTAAAAATTGAGATTGTGAATGCAAACCTGTTCTGTGATTTATAACAGTAGGACAATAGAATAAAAGTTACCATGATAGCCTTACTGTAAATTAAGAATGGGCTATATTTAAGAAATGTATTTAAGAATTAGATTTCTTAAATATTACCACCAATAGGAACTAGTACAATATACTCAGTTATTTAAGTCTATAAAAGATGATAATAAAGCAAGCCTCTGCCTTTATTTTGGGCTATCAGACTTGAAATTATTTGGGGAATATGTAAAAAAAAATCATTCAGACTCAGTTTTATATGACTACCCGTTGGCAGTTGCTATTTTCTGAGACTATGTATTATTGTTTGCTATTCTAAGTATCCTCAGTGAATGTTTTCAAATACTTACTTTGGAAAATTTTTCTTTTGAGCAGAAAATAGAACCTGTTCTCAGAGCAAATAGTGCTTATTATGTCATTTTAAACTTATCATGTGTTCCTTTTGCAGGGCCTTGTAGTTTTAACTAATAATTTCCACTAGAAGCAAATTAGTGTCCTGTTATTTTCTTGGAAATTAAATGAAGGCTAGGGCTATGATGCCTAGATAACCCTGACCTTCCACATTGTCTGTGGTTCCTAAAACAGGGTTTTATGATGTTGATAGACACTTGAAAAGATGAACACATTACTTTTGGACTGTCCTCTATGTAAACACACTTTAGAATGGGTTTAACAGGGCACTTCTCCTTTCTTTTTTTTCCTATGTATTTTTTCTGGTTTAACTGCAAAAATTGCTCCAAGTTTCCTTGGGAACTGACGGGGAAGTTGGTATTTACTTATTTTGTTCTAGGAAGCTGATTTTTTAAAAACAGCAGCAGAAGTAAGCTAGACACTGTCACTTACTAGCTTTAAGACCTTGAACAAATTACTTCACCTCTGTGTGACTCAGTGTTATTATCTGTAAAATGGGGTTGTTTCGCCATGAGACTTATGAGTTGCCTCACATAATATCACCTGGCATTGGGAAGCACTATGCCAGGATTGCTAAATAAAGTGGCCCAATATTATATACTTTCTTGATCTTTTTTTATGTGAACATGTATCCCGTGTGATTTCATTTATGTACTTACTGTGTTACCTCTGTGAATTCAGTGTCTTACACTGTAGGAATTAAGCTCAGTTGTTTGCCGTAAGCCTGAAGGAAATGAAGACAGTGTTGGGGTATATAGGGCAGTTGAATGGAATGGGGTGCTAAGTCACAGTCAGTGCAGAATATGCTGGAATACGAATTTGCCCTGCAGTTGCACAAAGCTCCTTGTATTTGTCTTAAATTTTTAAACGGTCAGTTATTTCTGTGGATTCTCTTACTTTCAGGGATAGCTAGGCTTTAAACTAGGGAAATGCAATTGCTTTCAGGAGAGAAATAGAGTAAGGGATTACAAATAAGATTGCATAGCATCTAGAATAACGAAGGCAAGATACTTGACAAAGTAGAGAAAACCTGACTGACTGGATGTAGATTTACAGATCCGTTTTATCTTCTGCCTTCTGCAGAGAAGCCTTGCTTTAGTAGACATCGCAGGCTCCAGTGAGCCTGTTCGCAGAGCCTGCTGTCTCATGGCGCATCTGGCCTGAGGCGTCCCTGAGAACTCACTGTAGAATCATCTTGTCTTATAAGTGGGTAATGGCACAGATTTAGGATTGTGCCAGTTATATAATTTTAAATCTATAAACCGATATGTTCATGCACAATGTTTTTAATCTGAGGAAATCTAAGTATCATTTAACCAGTTTTTAATTGATAGCATCCTTCACTGCCTAACTTTTGACATTGTGAATCAGGTCTGAACCTGATTCAGATACTTTGTCTTGAGTGCTGTTTTTAGGTTAAATCTGAGAATATTTCTTCCAATCCCTTGAAAATCTTACACATTCATGAGAGGTATGAGGTTTTGCCATCATACTTACTCATGCAGGCTTGAGACCTTTGTGAATGATTTTTTCCCTCCAGGTTTTGTAATAAAAAATTTCTAGCACAGAACTGACCAGAAACTCTAGTGGCTTAGAGTTATACTTTCTTCACTTGACATAGAACCAGCCAACTTCAATTCTGAAAGCACCTCTGAAAATCATTTTGTTCCATAAAAGACACTAGTCCTTCCCTGCAGTGAACATAGAATGAGATTACCCACCAGGGCAGGTCATTTCTGAGGCTGCTACTTCTCCAGTTTACTTTTCTGTTTTCCCTGACATCTCTGGTACCTTCTTTATATTAGTTTCCATTTTCTCTTTATTCCCTCTGTTAATCACTGATCATGACTGTCCAAAAGCACCCCTCACTTTCCTTTACAACTTTTTTTTATCTTGTCACCCTATCACTATTCATCATGATTTTGATTTTGCCATTTTACATATCTTTTGTGCTTAGTAATTATGCTTATTTAATCTTTTTCAATAAATTCAGAGAACCACAGAGAAAGGAACCCAGAGGGAACAGTTTTAGCCAAGATACAGTTGAATTTTCTTCTACTTTGAAAAACATTATCTATTCCCTGTAACACAGAATTCATTAGAAAATCAGATGATTATACATTTACCACTAATTTTTTGAGAATTTTAAATGAATTTGTGTTAAAGTATTGTTTGTTGAAACTAAGCAATATGGATCTCTATGCATCTGTAATGAATATTTTGACATCTTCAAATGACCTCAGTTAAGCACTACGACAGATTAACAAAATGATCAAGTCAGTCTTACAAGTGAGAAAAGGTGGTTGGAACTTATTTATTTTTACATTAGTTTGGTATTTGCATGTGTTGTCCTAGAGTAAAATTTTAGTCTGTCATTTTAGAGTAAGTTATCTAATAATATTTTCATATTTATAACTGCCAGTTAGGGATAACTTGAAGTCCAGTGTGAAATCATTATTTTTTTAAAGGAAAAATTTGTTAACCTGTCAGAGTTGAAAGTTATTAACAATGATTAAATGTGGGAGAAAAATGGAAAGCAATATTTCAACTGAGGTCCTGAAGAAAGCAGAAACATGGCAGAGGTGGCAGTTAAGAATGTTAAATTATTTTACACATTTTGGATTTAATGATAGCCCATCATTACTCTTTTTGCTTCTCAGCCTGGTATTCTAATTTCATGTTCTCATAAAATGGCATCAAAATCAGATCATCCATTGAATTAAAGGGTAGTGTCTCCAAATGGGTTGAAATGCAACTTATCTTTCCTGCCAGGATATGTGAGAAGGCTTCTAGAATTAAATGTGTGGGAATTTCCATTTATGGCTGCCCCATTCTGTGGGTTGTCTTTGGGGTGGTATCTGTGGATAGGACACAGTGCATTGAGTTTTCTGAAAATGTCCAGCATCCAGCCTGTGAGCATCTAGAGCCTGCTCTGCTTTGCCTAGAGAGGGCTTTAACCACAGTTGTCTCCACTGTCCCATTGTCTTCCCTTTCCAGAAGTTCATATGCTTATTGAGAAGAGGAGAAGTTACGTAACAACAACAACCCAAGTAGCACATGAAGCAAAATCAGGCAAAAGTTGTATCCTACAGAAGTTTAGAAGAGCTAGGAACTGTGGAATTTGAGTTTAACTGTGGAGGTGTTGGCACTTTTGATGAAGTATACAAGAGAAGGTGGACTTTGTGATAAAATGAACTCATATCTCAGGAATTAACAACTGTACATTTTAGGTAAATTTTTGAGATTTAAAAAACGTTTAAGAATAACTCTTTACATGGAAAGAAAAATCAAAATGGATGAGTAGTGGGTATGTAACTAGTGATAAAGAAATCTCTGTCCTGAGACCATCTTTATTGCCAATTCCCTTCCACCAATAGCCTGTGTGTTCGTGTGTGGGTGTGTCTACCTGTGTATACAGTCATCCCTCGGTATCTGTACAGGATTCTTTCTAGGACACCCTTAAATACCAATTCTGTGGTGTGCTCAGGTCCCTATTTATTGACAGTGTTTGCACGTAACTTCCACACATTCTCTTATGTACTTTATGTCATCTCTAAATTATTTATGGTGACTAAAAAAAATGTAAATGCTGTGCGGATAGTAGTTATACTGTATTGTTTAGGGATTAACAGCAAAAGAAAAAGACTGTACATACTTACTTTTTTCCCAAAAATCTTGATCTTTTTTGGGTCTTTTAAAACATACCTTGGTCTTCACTACAGTTTAAGCTAGTATATGGACGATCTTACTTTATTTAAGTACTTTAACCACTTATTAATGAAGACTTAAATTATTTCCAATCTCTAGCTTTTATGAATACTCTTTAACAATCACTGTATTTGTGTGCTACCTTGCTAAAAATGGAAATCTGTAGGCAAAATATATTATCATCATGTTCCCTTCCACTGAACAGCACCAATTTTATCCCACATTTCCTATCAATAATGTATGGGAGACCCTGTT